>PQFF01000065.1:26862-40472 GCA_003547095.1 Diversispora epigaea | reverse complement strand
ATACTATACCCGATATATGGATGATAGGTGCCCAATATACAGAGATATACTGTGCCCGATATACAATAATATACTATACCCGATATATGGATGATAGGTGCCCAATATACAGAGATATACTGTGCCCGATATACAATAATATACTATACCCGATATATGGATGATAGGTGCCCGATAAAAAATAAATAATTTGAAAAAAATGACAAAATATCGGTGCCCGATAGATACCCGAGAGATACCCAATATGTACCCGATAGGTGCCCGAACTTCGGGACGACTACACTGTCAATCGGGTACCCGATATGTTGAATATCGGGCACCTATCGCATACCTACCAGATACCCGATAGGTGCCCGATAGGTGCCCGATATTCCATATTTCGACCAGTGCTAAATAATGGCGCAATTCTGATTGGCTGGTGCAATTATAAAATTTATTAAATAATTATTTTTAAATTTTTAAAAATAATTAATTTTAACTTTAATTTCAAATTAATTTTATATAACTAGGAGTGATTTTCTACTATGATATTCCTATGACAGATTGAAAGATCTAGTTCTTAGCTACAAGATAATATATATTTCATTTTTGTAACATTAAAAAAAATTTTTTTTTTTTTGATGACTAGCAGGGTTTACATTTTTATTTAGTAACTTTTATATACAAGTATACAAAAATTATAAAAAATAAAGACACGGCTAAAATTACTAAATTAATAATTTACACCTTACCCAATGCTACAAAATAAAAAATTATTTTGAAGAAGCTAACACCTCAATGTCAATAAAAAACAGATCACAAAGGCCGTGATCTTAAACTACTAACTTCTCCTTCAACTCCTTAGCAACCAACGTTGACCTCACAAAATATACTACTACACACCTATAACAACTTAAAGGACAACTCTTCTCCCATTATACTTTTTATGTTTCCTAGCACCGCACGTTACTAGTGGACTCCGTGGTTATAACCTGCTGGTAAGAACTTCGTCCTGGGCGATCTAGCAATGGTCCCTTCCTTTGTGAACTTAAGTTCTCCCATTTTACACTGTCTCACCCCCTCGAAGCTACGTTCTCAGATATAAGCACCAAGAACTACAAAAAGGTACCTAATATAAAATTTTCTGCTCTTTTCCCACACCCTGCAACGCTACAACTAACACTGGTCAAATGAAAAAAAATAGGATGGTTTTATTATGAATAAGATTCCGATTGATGGCTAAATTTGCTAAGATTTATTAAATATAGGCAGTCGATTTTTTCCAATTTATAAATAGGAATTTCCAATTTATGAATTTTTACAACATCAGGAAATTTTAATAGGCGTAAATTTACGGAAATTTAACATGGCGTAAATTTCCGTCATATTACGGAATCTACAGAAATTTTCGAAAATATGACGGAATACTGACGTTAATATAAATTTCCAAAAATTTATCGTGTAATAAAATTTCGAAAATTTTCAGTATAATAAATTTCCGTAATTTAGATATTTCAAAATATTTTCGAAGCTTTTCGAAATAATCTGCTTGTTTTCGTTTCATTTCATTTTATTTTTTCAAAATTTTATATTTCACGATAAACGTTTATTTTTATTTATTATTATTTATTATTATTATTTATTATAAATAAACAAAAAAATTTATATACAAATAAAGAAAAAAATTATTCTTCATTATTATCATTATTGCTACTTTCGTTATTTGATTCATTTTCACTTTCATTACTTTCATTTTCACTTTCATTTTCACTTTCATTCTCATTTTCACTTTCGAATATTTCCTCATAATTTCTTTTTCGGGCTTTTTCTTCCGCACGTTTTCGGATTTCGCTTAATGGGGGAAATTCTATTTCACGATTATTACTTACATCTGACGTAGGTTTGGGCGCACTTTTCCGTTTAGAAGGTACAGTACGAGTTTCTCTGTTTTTTAATAAATTTTCATTTACATCTGACGCAGGTTCGGGCGCACTTTTCCGTTTCGAAGATACAATACGAGTTTTTTCGTTTTGTAATAAATTTTCATTATTCAAAGTCGGGACCGATTCGGGTGCACTTTTTCGTTTTTTTGAAGTGAGGAAGATGGTGGAGGAGAATTTTCAGGTTCGGATTCGGATTCAGATTCGATCTCGAATGTTTCTTTATTTTTTATTTTTTCCTATTTTTATTAAGTTTTTAGTAAATTTTCGGAATATTTTCACAAGTGAAGTTATAAAATTTACAATATTAATCGATAAAGGATATTTTATGGTATCCTCCGAAATTTTTATATTTCCATTTGTTGGGTCTAATATTGTTTGGACGATTGATATTGCCCAAGCAACATGTTGTTCAGGTGGTTTCGAAGTTGGAGACCATACTTTTTTTAGGATTGCCTCCATATAAGTCGGATTCCCGGGGAAATCTGATTTATCAAAAATTTTTTTATAACAACTTTTGGTGCTGGGGAGTTGCTTCCAATTTAGAATTTCTTGAGATTTTGCGTTAGATTTTATTGGGCGGAGTTGGTTTCCAAAAACATCGTACATGGCAGTAGTAGAGTAAAAAGGGGTGTTCTGGCACAGCACTAGTTATTTTGCTATATTTTACGCCTCAAATTCTTCACCAAGCATATCATTTTTTGTACATCAATTCAATGTTCTGTCGTCACCCGAACACAATTCCTTATATCTTACAATTTATGTTATACAGCTTGCCATTAAAAAAGTCTAAGAGAAGCGGTGAAGGATATGAATTTAATGAATATCCTGATCCCTTCTCAGACGTGAATCAAGCCTAAATTGCATACTAATATTAATTGTTATAGCAGAATTCAATCTAAAGATGATTCTTCACTATTTTTCTGGCACAAAAATGTGACCATATACCTCAAAGGGTAACAAAATTTCGGTAAAGGGTAACAAAAAATATAACCATACACCACTAAGGGTAACAAAAAATGTGACCATATATCGCAAAGGGTAACAAAATTTCGATAAGGGTAACAAAAAAATGAATATCCAGATCTCTTCTCGGATGTGAATCAAGCTTAAATTGCATATCAATACTAATTGTTATACTAGAATTCAATCTAAAGACGTTTCTTCACTACTTTTCTGGCACACAAAAATGTGACCATATATATCAAAGGGTAACAAAAAATGTAACCATATATCGCAAAGGGTAACAAAAAAATATAATCTCATATCTCAAAGGGTAACAAAATTTCGGTAGGGTCACAAAATTTAAGCAAAGGTCACAAATTCTGTGCCAGGGTTTTCTCTCATCAAGAATCTAATTTTGAAGCCCTAACTCGTAATCTATTATAGTATTGAACCACATAGTACCCCCTAATATGCAAAGGACACCGACCAGAAGTTGAACCAGTAGGTTTACCACATTCAATACAAGGTGTTCTTATTTTAGCTTTCCAATGATAACTACACCCCTCAGGACACATACAGGTTTTTTCACAAACTTTCCCAGAATTATGATAGAACGGGCAAGTATATTCACCTATCATTTTTATTATACTGAATTATTTATTTAAAGAAAAGATTTTATAAAGTATTATATACAAAACTTTAGATAATCAAAACATAATACATATTCAAATGTCAACTACTACCCAAAATATCGATCAACAATCTACAGAGATTAAATCCTCTATCCCAACTTGGCAAGATATCGAAAAAGCAATACTTGTTATTCTAAGAGCAGGTATTTTCTGTAAAAAACCAAAGAATAAAGGTTTTATGAGTCGGTATAAAAAACAATTAGATGAATTGCGTGGGTCTGAAGATCCTGAAATGTATACATATACGAAAAAGCGATAGAAAATTTCCCCAATGAAGAAGCATACAATCAAACTATGGAAGATCACGAAGGTTATTATAAGAAAGACCCAAGAATTCAAAAAGCAATTAAAACATATTATATATTATGTTATACAATTGTTAAAGATACATTTGCTACAGAAGAAGAAATAGAAGAGGAACTCGATTCTTGGATTAACTCTTGAGTATCCATTTTGGAGGATATTCTATATTGTTATTCACTAATAATAATTCTTCTCGGACAAAAGAACGTTTTGGGCCATTCCTATCAATATCTTCAATCCAGTATAAAACTGGCTGATTTTTTTGTACCAGTGATTCTTTGATATGATAAATTTGAGGACTCCAATTNAAAAATGTGACCATATATCGCAAAGGGTAACAAAATTTCGATAAGGGTAACAAAAAAATGAATATCCAGATCTCTTCTCGGATGTGAATCAAGCTTAAATTGCATATCAATACTAATTGTTATACTAGAATTCAATCTAAAGACGTTTCTTCACTACTTTTCTGGCACACAAAAATGTGACCATATATCGCAAAGGGTAACAAAAAATATAATCTCATATCTCAAAGGGTAACAAAATTTCGGTAGGGTCACAAAATTTAAGCAAAGGTCACAAATTCTGTGCCAGGGTTTTCTCTCATCAAGAATCTAATTTTGAAGCCCTAACTCGTAATCTATTATAGTATTGAACCACATAGTACCCCCTAATATGCAAAGGACACCGACCAGAAGTTGAACCAGTAGGTTTACCACATTCAATACAAGGTGTTCTTATTTTAGCTTTCCAATGATAACTACACCCCTCAGGACACATACAGGTTTTTTCACAAACTTTCCCAGAATTATGATAGAACGGGCAAGTATATTCACCTATCATTTTTATTATACTGAATTATTTATTTAAAGAAAAGATTTTATAAAGTATTATATACAAAACTTTAGATAATCAAAACATAATACATATTCAAATGTCAACTACTACCCAAAATATCGATCAACAATCTACAGAGATTAAATCCTCTATCCCAACTTGGCAAGATATCGAAAAAGCAATACTTGTTATTCTAAGAGCAGGTATTTTCTGTAAAAAACCAAAGAATAAAGGTTTTATGAGTCGGTATAAAAAACAATTAGATGAATTGCGTGGGTCTGAAGATCCTGAAATGTATACATATACGAAAAAGCGATAGAAAATTTCCCCAATGAAGAAGCATACAATCAAACTATGGAAGATCACGAAGGTTATTATAAGAAAGACCCAAGAATTCAAAAAGCAATTAAAACATATTATATATTATGTTATACAATTGTTAAAGATACATTTGCTACAGAAGAAGAAATAGAAGAGGAACTCGATTCTTGGATTAACTCTTGAGTATCCATTTTGGAGGATATTCTATATTGTTATTCACTAATAATAATTCTTCTCGGACAAAAGAACGTTTTGGGCCATTCCTATCAATATCTTCAATCCAGTATAAAACTGGCTGATTTTTTTGTACCAGTGATTCTTTGATATGATAAATTTGAGGACTCCAATTACAATCGGTAATACGTCGTCTTCCACCTTCCAATTCACCAGGATTAAGTAAATATAAAACAGAATCACTATAAGTCAAACGAACTTCATCATACCCCATAGGGCCATATCTCGGTTTAGATGACATAGCATATACATGTTTTAATTTTCGAGCTTCAGCAGGGGTCATATCAATTAATCGAGTTACAGTGTTATCAAGTTTTTCAAGAAATATAGTCAAATCTGTAACCCAAGCTCTACAGCGCTCTATTGGGGATAACAATAACTCTACAGCATCTTGAATAAAAAATGCCCACTCTTGCAAAGTTCGATTAAATCTCTCAACTATACCTTGTCTTTTTTTCGATTTGCTTCGATTAATTTTTACATTATACTTAATCATTAACTCTTCGCATTTCCCATAAAATTCTGGACCATAATCTGTTTGCAATGTCTCCAACTGTGTAAGAGGAAAGTTATAAAATTTAAAAAGTTTTATAAATCCTTTAGCAACACTACCAGAATCCCGTTCGGTTAAAGGACAAACCCACTTAGTTCGACTTGCTACATCAACACATGTTAAAGCATATTTATAAATCTTATTTCCTATTTTATCGTGAGGCATATAGCATAAATCAGCTTGTATAACTTTCATTGGGACAGTAATTTTATTAAAACTAGCACAAGGAATATACCTTGGTCGAGGTTTATGAATTAAGTGTAATAATTGTCTCTCAAGCCATTTTTGAACTTCGGCAAATGTAAAATCGAACCCGGCATTATGTGAAACATCATAAAGCTTTTTACTAGTTCTTTGATATCCGGAAGGATGATAATGGATTTTTTGCAAATCAATACTAATATCAAGTTCACAGGCTTTTCTAGTGTCAATAGAAATAACAGGAAGCATTTTTACTATAACATATAAAAACATGAATAATCTCGAACAGAAAATCCAAAAGCTAGAAAGATGGCTCAAAGAAAGTGAGAAGCACATAGCATATTTGGAAAATCAAATCGGTATTCGAGATGAAAGCATTATCTTGTTAAAAACAGAGGTAGGCAATCTCAAACCACGACTTAAAAAAGCTTTACAAGATATAGAAAATAAGGATAAAATTATTCCAGCTCTCGAGTCGCAATTAATAGAAATGACTAGTGAAATATCTTCCCTTCGATATAGAATCCAAAAACTTCGAGAAACAATGGCATTAGATATGACACACCTGCCATCAACAAATACACCAGTTTTCAACTTAATAATAGAGATGAGAGCAAATATTAAAATTTTAGGCGACTCAGCCAGAGGTGATAATACTCTTTTAAGGGATGAAATCGATAATCTTCAAACCCAAACAGAATTAAAATTAACGCAAATCCAAAATGGGTGCTATACTTTTGAAAACGAAGTAACTCAGTTAAGACAAGAAGTTATAAATTTAAAGGATATAAATCTTAATCAGCAGGAGTTAACCAATGAACTGGGTACATTAAATGAAACTCTTAAAGAGCAAATTGACGACTTAACCGATAAGAATGAAACTATTCAAACCGAAATGGATGAGAAAACAAGATTATATGGACAAGCCCAANAATACACCAGTTTTCAACTTAATAATAGAGATGAGAGCAAATATTAAAATTTTAGGCGACTCAGCCAGAGGTGATAATACTCTTTTAAGGGATGAAATCGATAATCTTCAAACCCAAACAGAATTAAAATTAACGCAAATCCAAAATGGGTGCTATACTTTTGAAAACGAAGTAACTCAGTTAAGACAAGAAGTTATAAATTTAAAGGATATAAATCTTAATCAGCAGGAGTTAACCAATGAACTGGGTACATTAAATGAAACTCTTAAAGAGCAAATTGACGACTTAACCGATAAGAATGAAACTATTCAAACCGAAATGGATGAGAAAACAAGATTATATGGACAAGCCCAAGACCGGTTAGATGAATGCCAAGAAGAAAATTATCATTTGAGTCAATCTTTAGAAGGTGCACATGAAGATATTACAGAAAGTGAGTTAGTACATGACAAGTTAAATCAAAAATTGCGCATCTTAGAATTAACTCATATTGCATGGCGAGCTCGCAATTTAAGGCAGGCTCAAATCTTAAATGTGGAATTTAATACAGCAAGGACTGCTTGGAGAAATCAAAGAGATAGAAATCGACACATTGCTCGGGAATTACAAAATTGTCGGAGTCATGGTAGGAATTTACAAAATGATAAGGTTCTTATTGAGTTTTGGCGAGATCGAATTATTCTCAGNGTTTAGGTGTGGGAGCATTCGATGATGCGGTTAAAGCCAATATTTTAAAATCTAAAATGTCTGGTAAATATGCTCCAGTTCCTGCACAACATCCTGCTGGTACGAATATTGATACTCCAACTCGATTCAGAGCTTGGCTTAGGCATAGATACCATGAATTAACTTTAGGAACAAGGCAGGCTTCTTTAACAAAATTAACACAAGAAAAATTCTTACCTACAGATATTCCAGAAACTTATGAAGAAAGAATTCGACTTTTATTATTGCAAACACCAAATGATAATGACGATGCATTGGCAATCTTATGGAATCATTTACCAGATGAGCTCTTTTCAAGAATGGAAAATGCGGCCCCAGCGGATATAGATGCATTCTTTACCGATCTAAAAAATATCTGGCTTAAGCGTCAACCTTCTACTTTTACATATAATGGAAATAGAAATTTATCCGTTATTACAACTAATTCATCTCCCATCTCATATCAACTGCAACCCCAAGAAATCAAAAATTGCGCATCTTAGAATTAACTCATATTGCATGGCGAGCTCGCAATTTAAGGCAGGCTCAAATCTTAAATGTGGAATTTAATACAGCAAGGACTGCTTGGAGAAATCAAAGAGATAGAAATCGACACATTGCTCGGGAATTACAAAATTGTCGGAGTCATGGTAGGAATTTACAAAATGATAAGGTTCTTATTGAGTTTTGGCGAGATCGAATTATTCTCAGATATGAAAAATGGAAAAATAAAACCCACGGAGCCCGACAAATAATTAATAATTTGAATCAGCAAATTTTTGCATTACAGAATAACCCATTAGCAAATCCAATCAATATGGCAGGTATACAAGATGTTATGACATCAATGGCACCATTACTCGCTCAAATTCCACAATATATAGGTCAAGAACCTCCAGATGATTATATTAATAAAGTTATACAAGTTTTTTCATATGGCACTGGTTTAGGTGTGGGAGCATTCGATGATGCGGTTAAAGCCAATATTTTAAAATCTAAAATGTCTGGTAAATATGCTCCAGTTCCTGCACAACATCCTGCTGGTACGAATATTGATACTCCAACTCGATTCAGAGCTTGGCTTAGGCATAGATACCATGAATTAACTTTAGGAACAANAAAATACGGCCCCAGCGGATATAGATGCATTCTTTACCGATCTAAAAAATATCTGGCTTAAGCGTCAACCTTCTACTTTTACATATAATGGAAATAGAAATTTATCCGTTATTACAACTAATTCATCTCCCATCTCATATCAACTGCAACCCCAAGAAATCAAAAATAGGTCTTTTGATCATTTAGATAGTATTGCAGAAAGATTAGGATATTCAGACAATGCATCTCGAAATCTGGATGCTTTAGCAAATTTTATCGAAGATGAGTTATACTCAAGATTAGGACATGCAAATTATAATCTCAGAAAAGAGCCTTTTGGTCAAGTTATAGAGGATAATACCAGAGTGATTACTAGAGCTAGTACTTCGGGTGCTAAAAAAGTATATGCTACAAATAAGCCGGCAAAGAAACCACAGAAGCCTACTAAAGTTACTTACAAATGCTCAAATTGCGGAAAAATTGGGCATAGAAAAAATAAGTGTCCTAAACTCGGTAAGAAACTGAAGAAGGTTAATTATACTTATCAATCCGAGCCAGAAAATTCCGATCAAGAGGATGAGCCTATTGAAGTGTTAGAAGATGAAGACGAGGAAAATGACGAGGAGGATGAGGAAAGCATCACAGACACTGAACCACAAAATTGTTTTAACGTAAAAAAAAAAGTCGGATTCTTGTAAAGAAGAAGCCTTCTACTAAGAAAAAATCGATCGTTACTTTGGAACAGGAAGTATTTCTTGAATCTCTTAAATATATGATATCCGAATTAGTACCCCATTGTCCTAAGGAGATTCTCATTGAAGCTCGTGAATTTCTTAATAATCTATTTATAAAGATGAAGGACCAATTCAATTCATATTATGGTGAAAAGTATACAGTCAAGGAACGAAATAAGATATAGGAGATTATTGCGAAAAAATATCTAACTATTTTCCAACCACTTATTGAAATTATTAAGGACCAGTCCCCAAATCCTTCGAGTCACAAAGAAACGAATCGCGATTATGAGCTTATATCTTCACCTGAAAAACTCGACAATTCCATTACATTAAATCACGCCATTAAAGTATATCAAGGAACACAAATAAGGCGAAATTGGCCTAACCCTTTTGAGATTGATTTTCTCGATATAAAAGAACCCAACAATGTAGCAACAATATCTTGTAGAATAGGTGACTTGATAATACCCCATGCAATTCTAGATACCGGTGCAGATGATTCGTTATTTACTGATAATATTCCTGAATATTTAGGAATAAAAATAGATAAGAAAAATGTTCACAAACTTACGGGTGCGGTTGGAGATTCTCAGTCCATTGGTACTTCATATAACATTCCTATATCTATAGATAATGAAAAAGATTCTATAACCGTTTCTGAAAATGAAGTATCAGTAATTCCCACGAAAAAAGATAGATATGGAAATGATATATCTATAATGATACTTGGTACTAAGTGGCAATACCGCGTTGGGTGGGATCCGATAGTGAAAGGAGAATTCACAGCTACACATAATGGAAAAACTATTACCATTCCTCTTTCTACTCGCAAAGAATCACGCAATGCATTTAATACAGAAAAATTACAGCCATCTGTGGTAGACTCGAAGAACCTTGATTCGGAGAATCCCACAACGGCCTGCCCCGCAATAAAAAAAAATGCGTAAATTGTGAAAGTATGACTATCCATATAAAAGAACTTGAAAAAGCACTATTTACTAGTATTCAAACCAATTCAGAATTTATTGGATATTATAATAATTTGCGCAATCAGTATGAAACAGAAATCAATTCTATACTTTTGGAGTAGATTGTTTAAAAATATCGGCACGCGCATCTGCTCTACTTTTTTTAGCATCTTTTTGTGTTCTTTTAAAGAGTTCCAAAGGATCTTCAGTTTCTTGTGAAATTTCAGGTAGTATGATTTTTTTTGTTTCTAATGATATTCCACCTAACTTTCTGGTTAAATTTTTGTTAATAGAAGGTTGATCCAAAATACGAACATGCTTGGACCTTGATTTTATAGCGGAGCTAGTGTTAAGACACATATTTTTTGTTTCTTTATTAGGAAGAGTAATAGATTCCAGATGTAGGTTCGAAGAATCATGATTAAAAGAAGAGGCAGAGCCTCGAATTCCCAATTCACCCCCTAAAGACTTGCTCTGCAATAAAACCTCACTTTCGATTTGATTAGAATTTTCAGGTAAAGTCGAAGAAACAGATGATATTTCAGAAGAGATGGTACTTTGTATTACTTGTTGCTGGCGNGGAGATTATTGCGAAAAAATATCTAACTATTTTCCAACCACTTATTGAAATTATTAAGGACCAGTCCCCAAATCCTTCGAGTCACAAAGAAACGAATCGCGATTATGAGCTTATATCTTCACCTGAAAAACTCGACAATTCCATTACATTAAATCACGCCATTAAAGTATATCAAGGAACACAAATAAGGCGAAATTGGCCTAACCCTTTTGAGATTGATTTTCTCGATATAAAAGAACCCAACAATGTAGCAACAATATCTTGTAGAATAGGTGACTTGATAATACCCCATGCAATTCTAGATACCGGTGCAGATGATTCGTTATTTACTGATAATATTCCTGAATATTTAGGAATAAAAATAGATAAGAAAAATGTTCACAAACTTACGGGTGCGGTTGGAGATTCTCAGTCCATTGGTACTTCATATAACATTCCTATATCTATAGATAATGAAAAAGATTCTATAACCGTTTCTGAAAATGAAGTATCAGTAATTCCCACGAAAAAAGATAGATATGGAAATGATATATCTATAATGATACTTGGTACTAAGTGGCAATACCGCGTTGGGTGGGATCCGATAGTGAAAGGAGAATTCACAGCTACACATAATGGAAAAACTATTACCATTCCTCTTTCTACTCGCAAAGAATCACGCAATGCATTTAATACAGAAAAATTACAGCCATCTGTGGTAGACTCGAAGAACCTTGATTCGGAGAATCCCACAACGGCCTGCCCCGCAATAAAAAAAAATGCGTAAATTGTGAAAGTATGACTATCCATATAAAAGAACTTGAAAAAGCACTATTTACTAGTATTCAAACCAATTCAGAATTTATTGGATATTATAATAATTTGCGCAATCAGTATGAAACAGAAATCAATTCTATACTTTTGGAGTAGATTGTTTAAAAATATCGGCACGCGCATCTGCTCTACTTTTTTTAGCATCTTTTTGTGTTCTTTTAAAGAGTTCCAAAGGATCTTCAGTTTCTTGTGAAATTTCAGGTAGTATGATTTTTTTTGTTTCTAATGATATTCCACCTAACTTTCCAGTTAAATTTTTGTTAATAGAAGGTTGATCCAAAATACGAACATGCTTGGACCTTGATTTTATAGCGGAGCTAGTGTTAAGACACATATTTTTTGTTTCTTTATTAGGAAGAGTAATAGATTCCAGATGTAGGTTCGAAGAATCATGATTAAAAGAAGAGGCAGAGCCTCGAATTCCCAATTCACCCCCTAAAGACTTGCTCTGCAATAAAACCTCACTTTCGATTTGATTAGAATTTTCAGGTAAAGTCGAAGAAACAGATGATATTTCAGAAGAGATGGTACTTTGTATTACTTGTTGCTGGCGTTCATGATTTTCCCATATATCATTAACCCGATTTTCATTAATATGGAATTCTCTTATTATTCTATATTTAGGAACTTTGCCTTTAAGCATTCTAATTGTTTCTATTTGCTCGGAAGTTAAAGATGTAGAACCTCGTCGATAATAAGATTTTAAATATGGAGTATCCATGAGTTTGATTTTTCATTTAATATTTTAGAACGATAAAAAATAATATTTATTATTATATATTAATGAAGAATATCTTCGTATGAGATACAAGGTACTAAAATAATATCTATTATTATAGATAAATAAAAATAGTAACAAAGCTAATACAAGCTACTGGAAATCGAAATATAATTACTATATAAGCTATTTTATCAATATTTAATAATATTTTTTAATAGTCTACGATAACTAACATTAAATATCATTAGAAAATTATAGAAATTATTATCTTATTAATAGGGAAGTTCTGCATATAAGTTATAAATGTTCTCAATTTCTTTATTCCAATTAATAGTATTATTTTTTTGTTGAATGCAATTAGGTTGTCCTATTTCATATTTACGCCATATTTCATAAATACGGCGAGCACCAATTTTATATTTTTTACACATTACTTTACTAGCATTTGGAATTTTTCCACGAGATTGACGAATTTCCTCAATTGCTTCAGGTGATAAATATGTAGCTCCAGCTCGATAATATTTTTTGATAAGAGGTTCCATTTTTAATTGTATTATATAATATTTCCTTATTATTTAATTATGGATAACGTGCACACATTGCGAGATATTAAATCAAAAGGATATCGCCTTAGAAGTACTAGGGAGATGGAGCTTGAAGAAGCTTTACGTGATAGTTGTAAGTCTAATTCTGAACTTATTGATGATTTTAAAAACTATCAGAAAATGCATAAAAAGTTTATTAAAAATAGCAAACAGGATAAAGCACATTTGCAACGTGATCTAAATCAAACCAGTAAAGATAAAGAAGAACTTACCAAGTATGCCTATCAACTTATAGATGAGATTAAGCGATTGAGCTCAGAGTTAGATATTTTAACATCTCAGATTAACCGATCACAGATTTCAATTGCTGAGTATGAAGCCAAGGGTGTTACTCAATTAAGAAAAATAGAATCTCTCCAGTCTATGAATGAGTTAGTGGGAAATAAACTAGCTTTAGCTCAAAAAGATACATTGACGATTCAGGAAGACTTATCGAAAAAAGAATC
>PQFF01000548.1:53919-74728 GCA_003547095.1 Diversispora epigaea | reverse complement strand
CTTTTTATAATATTGACACTGGGGCTCCAGCCTCTTCAAAATAAGTTATTATTTTGTATCTTAGGTTAGGCAGAAACGTTAGTTTTAGTCAGTTTTTATGACTTTATAAATGTAGTCTTTATGTATTTATTATGTAATATTACAAATTTATTCAACAATAAAAACTTAACCAAGTTAGTCAACCAAAAAAAAAAAAAAAAAAAAAAAATTTTAATGTTACAAAAGATTTTTGAAAAACAAAAACTCTTTCTCTTTTGTCACAAAAATCGAAAAACAACAAAAAAATTTTAAAAACGGTTCAGTGCCAGAAAAACGTTAACAACGTCGTATAAGGAAGGCCAAGGCTTAAGTATATAATACCACTCTTTTTGAGGCAAGGGGCTCTGCCGGACGAGACTGAGTTGCACTGATCAAAAATTTATAAAAACTACACCTATCTGGTACCCGATAAGTGTAGTTTTTATAAATTTTCGACCAGTGTTGGGGGCCTAATATCTATTATTATATACTTTCGTGACAGTTTTCCTTTAAAAACGGTTCTTTCGTCCTGGGAAGAAACACTAACAAAGAAGTCTTCGGGTAACTACCACAACACTCTGGAGCGTAGTGAGGAAGTGCGACTTTGCGAGTGGCGGAAACTTGGGACACTTTTCACTCAAACGACACGGTACAAAAAATTCATAAAAATATTTTCTTTTGTTTTTTACTTGGGGCTTATTTTTAATTTTATTTTGGGTCTATTTTTTGGCTTTAATTTTGGGAAACGACAACATGGATTACACTCTTCAAAATAACATAAAACACTTAAAAATATTTCCTTTGACTCTTTTATGGTTTTTCGACTTTCACTTTATTTTGATTTTCTTGGTCTTTTTTTTTTTGGGACTTTCGTGAGAAATTTTCAAATATTGGTTTGTCCCCATTTTTGGTCACGTGAGGGGATTCGTTACACTTCAGATGTAAACAAACTAAATTAGATGCGACAATAAGGGGTAAAATTGGTCACATGCGGGAACATTACACGACAGAGGTAAACAAACTAAAGAGGAAATAACAAGGGGTCAGGGGTCACATAACAAGATCTTCAAAACAACAATTTGGCCAGGGGAGAAATAGTCAACACGTGACATTCGGATACGTTTCGCCAATGGAAACATTTAGATATGCTTGGTCACTTACTTTGATCTATAGACGTACTCGACGGGGAGTACCTATACGTGAAAAGTTAAACAGCAAATATCAGAACGCAAGACGTCGGCAATATGGAATACATTTCTTCCCTGGGGCCTAGGTGACAAGTAAAGGACACGAGATATTTTAACCTACAATCTGCGGGGGTTGCGTCGAGGAAACATAGCCTTCGGAGGTGAGACTTCAAGTGGGAGAACTTAGGTTCGCAAAATAATATACCAATGTAGACTCGCCTTGGAATTAACCACTACCAGCCATAGCTGAAGGTCCACTGGAGTACCGTGTTAACACCGGGGGAGTAATTAAAGTATAAAGGGTGAGAAGTTGTTCTCTAAGGGGTTGTAGGAGAGTAGTAGTTTATTGGTGGGTACGATGTTGTTCGTAAAGGAGTGTATAGGGGTGTTGATGATGAAAAGTTCTTTTTTTTTTAATCACGATCGGTGACTGTATATTTTTTAATTGACGTATGTGGGGTGTTTATCTCTTCGGAATAGAATTACTATTTCGTAGCTCGGAATAGGATTACTATTTCGTAGCTCGGGTTTGAACGGTGAAATACTCTCGAAGTGTTTCTAGTTAGTTTTTATTTAATATGTAATTATATACTTGTATGTAAAAACAAACTTAATAAAGGCGCTAATCCAGTTAGCCATTCAAAAAAAAAAAAAAAAATTTTAATGTTACAACAAAAAAAAAAACTCTTTCTTTCTATCCGTCTGTCACTTAAATTCCGCAGTAAAAATGAATAAGTATTTAGACGCGAGTAGGGTTTGACCTGAAGTGAAAGGCTGTCTAAGTCGGAGGTTTGGTACATAACAACCAGATAAGACTAGAAGACGACGGTGAAGCTATGCAACCACTAAATACTTAGGAAGTTTGCGCTGTGGAGTTGGTTCCAGTTTCTTCGCGGCCGACGTAAACGACGAAACTTTTTATTTCTCTTGGAAAATAATCTTGGAGTACAGGAGCTTTAGGACGAACTGGTAGCAGGACGTACGGGCCGCTTCCTTTTTTCTGGGTTGGATAGGTTGTTCTCGAACGAACGTAACAAACGAAGAAGGTTCCCTGGAGCTATTTGACTTTGCGTATATTTAGTTACGAATCTGCGCCACATATTTTTCTCATTTTCATATTCATAACTTTTTGGGGGAATTGTCAAATATTGGTTTGACCCTGATTGTCGATCATGTCGATCAGGTGTAACGTACTGATGAAAATTTTGGTGGTACAGGGGTACAAAGGTGATGAACGACAGGTGACTTAGGGGTATGGTGATACTTAGAGGACGATCGGCGGTAACGATGGGTGATGTGATGTTTAGGTTAGTTGGGACGGGGGTGTAGTGTTAAAGGGGTTGGGTCGGGTTGGAAGGTCGGTTGTTTGAAGTCGTTGGGTGGTTAGTTGGTTGGGTTAGACGGTTAGTTGTTGTTTGGCGGGTAGTATGTTAGTTGTATTTTTATTTTAGAAGATGTAGGAAGGTAGTAGATGAGTTGTTGTGGAGTGTTGGGGGTTTTTATTGGGGATCAGATTTCCGTTGGGCGTGCAAAGTCCTCGGACGTCTTTTCAATGGCCACCTTATATGAGCGATAAGGGAGGAGGTTAAGTATGTGAGCTGATGACTTAGCTATTTCCGCCAAGGCCTTGGGGTATACCTTATATGAGTGATAAGGGAGCAGTCTTTTGATGTGAGCTGATGCGAAAGGCATTTGCGACTTGGTACCCTAGTTCCCCTTTTTTCCTGAGAGGTGATTGGGTGTTTTGACTAGTGCGAAGTTCCCAAATAATTAAAGAAACTCAAGCATCCGGGCCATGGATTGTGGTCCTTTTATAATATTGACAATAGTGGGGTTTTGGCCTCTTTGGGGTGAGTTATTTATCCTATAGCAGCTAGTCAGGTGGTAAAATAATTGTTAGTTACTTGTAACTATTAGATTGTTTTTAGTCATTTTTTATTTGTATATATGTATGTTTGTTATTATTGACTTGTTCGTAGTAATGAATAGTATTTAGTAAATAAAAGAAAGATCTTGCTAGTCAACAAAAAAAATAAAAAAAATTTTAATGTTACAGAAATAAAATATATATCATCTTGTAGCTAAGAACCAGATATTTTGATCTGTCATAGGAATATCATAGTAGAAAATTGCTTCTACATCAGTAAATTTTTTTAAACGTAAGCCTTCGAAGTCCTTCACTCCGATAACCTTCGAATACCTCCAACATAAACGTAATATTTACGAAGGTTATTGGTACCGAAAACCTTCATTTTTATTAATAAAACGTAATACTCCGGAGGTTATTGATATCGATAACCTTCAATAACCTTCACTTTATCATAATAAACATAATATTTGCGAAGGTTATTGGTCCGATAACCTTCAATAACCTTTGAAAACGAAATTATTACAATAACCTCCGACATAAAAAATTTCCTGATGTAGTTATGTAAAATTGATTTGAAATTAAAGTTANGACAATAGTGGGGTTTTGGCCTCTTTGGGGTGAGTTATTTATCCTATAGCAGCTAGTCAGGTGGTAAAATAATTGTTAGTTACTTGTAACTATTAGATTGTTTTTAGTCATTTTTTATTTGTATATATGTATGTTTGTTATTATTGACTTGTTCGTAGTAATGAATAGTATTTAGTAAATAAAAGAAAGATCTTGCTAGTCAACAAAAAAAATAAAAAAAATTTTAATGTTACAGAAATAAAATATATATCATCTTGTAGCTAAGAACCAGATATTTTGATCTGTCATAGGAATATCATAGTAGAAAATTGCTTCTACATCAGTAAATTTTTTTAAACGTAAGCCTTCGAAGTCCTTCACTCCGATAACCTTCGAATACCTCCAACATAAACGTAATATTTACGAAGGTTATTGGTACCGAAAACCTTCATTTTTATTAATAAAACGTAATACTCCGGAGGTTATTGATATCGATAACCTTCAATAACCTTCACTTTATCATAATAAACATAATATTTGCGAAGGTTATTGGTCCGATAACCTTCAATAACCTTTGAAAACGAAATTATTACAATAACCTCCGACATAAAAAATTTCCTGATGTAGTTATGTAAAATTGATTTGAAATTAAAGTTAAAATTAATTATTTTTAAAAATTTAAAAATAATTATTTAATAAATTTTATAATTGCGCTAGCCAATCAGAATTGCGTCATTATTTAGTCTTGCGCTGGAATTTAGCCATTGCGCCTAATTACGTCGTGGCTAAATTCCAGGCTCAATTGGCTAAATTCCTGACTCAATTCGTATTGTGCCTACCATCTCTAAATAACAGAATTAAAAAACTCGAACCTTTGTGATTTCTATTTCTTCTTTTGCAACTTCTTTCTTGGTAAGCATTTTTGTTGATTTCGATATTTTTCTTCTATAGGTCTTTTTTATTTTTTGTGGCATCTGTTTTGCCTGAAATTAACAAATGTGAAAATAATTATTGAAAATATTAAAATACAAAGCATATGAAACAGTTTGGAAGATTGCACTTTTGAAGATAAGGACACATACAATCTCACGAGGGTGCACCTTGCCTCACAAGGAGACACCCTGCACCAAGATTATAATCTAAACTTTTATTCGCTAAAATGCAATTAGACACAAAAATCAATCTGGAATTAGCTTAAATATTAGACTAATATATGAACGAGAATGCACCTCGTCTATACATGTTCCCAAAATTGATTTTGGATTTTTGAGGTATTTCGACTTTTTGAGATTTATGCAAAATCTATTCTATATATGGAAGTAAAGAAAATACCCAGTTATGTGTATCTTCAATCAAAGAATAAATCTGGATGGTCAAAAAATTTCGGGTTTTAAGTAAAATAATTTTGTTTTCTATGAAAAACTATTTCGACTTTTTTCTCTGAAATTGTAATTTCGGGGTCCCAAAATAATTTTGCGTGCAAGTATAATCTCATCTACTAAGCATACAGCTTGCCTACAAGCATACAACCTACGTAGATTGTCGGTCCTCAAACTATTTCTTTTTCTTACATAAAAAACAGTATCACGTTTAAATGACCCTCTAACTGTAAAAGGCACATTTGTGCTGATGTTCGTCTGCAAACAGCTTTCACAAAACCTTTATTTCCATCTTAAACGAATTATGAACATGACCTTTGTTAACATTACGTAGATGATTAGAAAATTCATTGAGGCCTGGTTATTTGGTATAATGACAGTTCCAAAGTTCTACCAAAATATAAAAAATGAAGTCATACAGTATACTTTACAAACAAGAGGATCTTACTAATAAATGATATATTTGCAAATTTTTACTATAATAACGGAGGAGCTCAAGCAAGTGAGCGTCAACTTCTTTAGAAATCGATATAGGATTATGAGTCTTTTCAATAGCTTTGACAATTTGCAAATCATGTTTAGTGTTAATTAGATCATGATATTGTTTATTAATACGGATAGTTTTGGGTAAATCATTTTTGGGCAAGTGAGTGCCAACTGAATTTTCTTCAGAAGTCAAGATAGGATTATGAGGGAGTTCGTTAATATACGTCTTTTCAAAAGCTTTAGCAGTTTCTAGTTTCTGGAGAGATGCTGATACTAGAGATGAAGATATAAGACAATAAGTATTTGGGAGAAAATACGGCCGTAGACTTATCTTGTACTTCACCGTTAAGTGCCTTAATTAAAAGTGCTATGGTTCCAACTGATTTGCCGAGAAGGTTATATGGAGGGACTAAAAGCTTATCTTCTGTTAAGGAAATGAAAACTTGACCGAAGACCTTATTTTTCTCAATAATTTTTATATCTTCGTCATTCAGATCTATCTCATTCTACTTGGACTTCAAATATTTAAGAATGTCTGACCGCTTCTACCTCTTAGCGACCTCAGCTGACAGAGTGATGGACATAATTATTTGTTATTTATGAAAAGAAGTATATATCATTTATGAAAAGAAAGTGTATATCATTAAAAGAAAGTAATTTTTTTTATTTTTTTTTGTAGACACAAATGACCCACGATTATATGATACAAACCACGAGTTCACATAATTACATTTATTTCGACTGAATTTAGATAAAAAAAATATTATTGACCAATTAACTTTACTTGATGCATTTTATATCTCATGGTTAATTTCTTTACTAAATTACTATCTGATCTGTAAACAAATCAAAGAACATGTTCTCTAATGATATTTACAGCTCGAATCTTTTTTTCAACTTCTTTTGCATGTTCGATTCTTCTAACAGTATTTTTCATCCACAATTCATACTCACGTAATACATATATATCATCAGTTGAGCATTGAGATTTGAACTTTTATTTAAGCCTCTTAACCTCTTCAAAACTA
This sequence comes from Diversispora epigaea, assembly GCA_003547095.1. Taxonomy (NCBI): domain Eukaryota; kingdom Fungi; phylum Glomeromycota; class Glomeromycetes; order Diversisporales; family Diversisporaceae; genus Diversispora; species Diversispora epigaea. Next base: position 68,193 of record PQFF01000548.1, on the reverse strand, counting down.
ATGTGAATATAAACAGAACAGCTTGTAATCCAATGTTTCAAAATATTGCCATGATTATATTCTCCAATTTTCTTTCCAATATATACAAGTTAATTATACTTGTGACAGATAGCAAACTCATTTTCAGGTATGTATGTTGTCCCATTTGAATACCAAAATAATCTCTTTGCACAGGTAAGATGCTTACCTTTGACAAGTAAAAGATTATTTTCTTTAAAATATATAAGACGAGGTAGAATTCGATCTCTCCATTCAGCAGACGTTTCATCTGACCTAACAACCTCCATCCGGCAATATTCAGTTCATTCTTCATCTGAGCACTTAGAATTATCATAAGCTACTAAATTACTAAAATCACTTATTTTATAACTTATTTATTGATTATATGAGATTATGTGATTTAAGTGTCAGACACTAGCTCTGCTATATCATATTTAGGGGATTTAGACCTATTTAATTTAATAACTTATACTCTAGAATATATTAGATTTAATTTTTGTTGATTTAGGTTTATGCTTAAAAGATAAAGAAGTTGTTTCGATATATAAGGGGCAGAATCGAGACTATCTACTGTTGAAAACATTGTTAATCTTTTTAGCTCATCATCTTTTAGCTCTTTAGTATCTATCTCAGATAAAACACTCTATTCCTCAGATCCAATTCAAAATTATTTTTTATATATTGATATGATCCGAGGAGGTACCTCCAAAGGGTCAGATTGTATAACTCCTGATCTTATATCAAGAAATATGAGACATATCTCTTTAGAGCTGTGAATATACTTGCACGCAAAATTATTTTGGGGTCCCAAAATTACAATTTTGAGGAAAAAAGTTAAAATAGTTTTTCATAGAAGACAAAATTATTTTACTTAAAATCTGAAATTTTTTAATCACCCAGATATATTCTTTGATTAAAGATACATATAATTGGATACTTTTTTTACTTCCATATATAAAATAGATTCTGCATAAATCTCAAAAAGTCGAAATACTTCAAAAATCTAAAATCAATTTTGAAAACATGTATAGTTGTAAAGAGTTTCAGAAGTTATTTGATAAAAATATTATCTGAGCTAGATTTAATTACATATTTGTGACAATTTGACACGCATATCATATAATGAGTGCATAGAATTTGACTTATAAACAAGATATATATTTGTTACAATAAAATTTGTTGTAAAAAAATATGAGTAATACGTTTATATTTATATAGAATTGCTCATATAGATATTACAAAATAACGAAGCTCTAATTAGTTATGTACAGCTACTTATAATGATTGACAGAACATATGAAATCAACAAATGGCCTATGATCACATAAATAAAATCCATTTCAGCCATATACTTCATTCTTGGATATAAGCATCAAAACTGGTTCATAAATTACACTGGTAAATAGTTGTGAGATTTTTAACATGAGCAAATATCGATAACAAACCATTTTTACTAATAATTATTATGTGTTTATTATATAATGTCTGAATTACGTGAAAAATTATCTCAATATATAGACTTTGAGTCTAAAAAAATTCACCTCCCAATTACAGATGAGAATAAACAGCTTTTTCGAGAATTGATAACAGGTTAAGAGGAGATAGATATTGTAATGAACAAGTATCGATTTTTGCAACATTATGGATATAATTATAAAGGAGGGGGGTTGATCCATATAATGTAGGTTATACCTACCGCCCAAATTTGAAATTCAAATGCCGAAATCCCAAATGCTGAAATCCCAAATCTCAAATCCCAAATTATAATTAGTATTTTTTGCCGAAATCCCAAATCCCAAATACTAGTAATTTGTGCATTTTGGCATCCCAGATCCCAAATTATTTGGGATTTGGGCAACACGTATAATGTAGGTATATATATGTACCGAGGGTGATGCTAAAAAAGTGTTGATAGATGTACCTCCATTTAAAATATTATCGAGAAAGGTTTTAACTTATATTGAAAAAAGATTTGAAGATTTACCACTTATGCCAATGATTATAGTTGATTAAATAATTTGTATAATTTGACATTTCCGCTAAAATAATTAATCTATTATGTAATATGTACTATAGAAAGAATTTGAATATAATAGAATCTGCATGCATCATTTATCTGGTCTAGTGTTAGGAATTGGGTCTATATTTAGACTCGAATAATCGTCACGAATAATCGACGAATAATCATGAATAATCGTCAATCATTCGCGATTATTCGGCGATTATTCGACGATTATTCGGCGATTATTCGCGATTATTCGACGATTATTCGTGATTATTCAGCGATTATTCGCGATTATTCGACGATTATTCGTGATTATTCGACGATTATTCAACGATTATTTGTGATTATTCGACGATTATTCGCGATTATTCGACGATTATTCGACGATTATTCGTGATTATTCGGCGATTATTCGAAAATTTTACACGATTTTTCGCAGATATTTTTTTTAAAACTCGAATAACTTCGTGAATATCGATGCTACAAGGATGAAACATATATCATTTTGTAGCCAAAAACAAGGCCGTTCTTTCTGTCTTAGAAATATCTTAGTAGAAAATTGCTCTGTGCTTCGATAATCATGAGCGAAGTCAAAAAAACAGAAAAAAATAGTTGAAAATTTGCGAAAATTTTTTGATGCTAATACTATCAAAATTACTACTAAGTAAATATTTGTTTCTTTTAAATAAAATATTTATTTAACATTCAATTTTGATATTAATTAATAAATAACAAAGTTTATAAAATTTCAATATTTAAATTGATTTATTAATATAATTAATATTAAATGGTTCAATATTAAATCAAAATTAACATGCCGATTATCATTTATTTTTCAAAAATACGCAGTAAATAAAAAATTTGAAATAGTTTTTTTATATAACTTTTATTGAATTTTTGCTCAGATATGAGCGAACAGGAAGACCGACCTAGGAGGAAGGTCGCTAACTACTCCTCTATTAGAAGTCCGACAACTAAACGCAACAGGTTTAAATTTAACCCTCTTGACAACAAAAATAATAATAAAAACTTGGGAAAAAAAACTACTGAAACAAGCTCAGTCCCTCAAGGAGAAACCCAGTCGGAAAGCTCCAACACCGTAAGAAACAACACCCAGCTCAAAGAAACAACTTAGGAAGCAGAAAACATTTTAACAAATGAACAAAATATTATGAATTTGGAAGAGGATAATTTTAATAATGATAGCAACACTGGCACTCAAGAATGGCAACAAGTAACCAATCGAAAAGGTAAACAGAAAGTTGTAGATAATGATACAACAAGTAGAAATCAAGAAACAACAGTTGTAGAAGATAATGAATCAATTATTTCCTTTGAAGATATTAATGAAAACCAACATGAATGGCGTGAAGCCTTTGGGGCCAAGAAATACAAGATTTGGACATTCGCTTCACGAATTCTGAGTAAAACTATCGGGGACAAAATCGAAAAAATCAAAAGGTCATTTAGAGAAGTGACGGAATTAATTACGGTTAATTCGGAAGTTTTCAATAGACAAAGAATGATTTCTGTTTTTTTTGACAATGAAGAAAAAATGAATACAGCAAAAAAAATCAATGTAAGCGCAGATGCAGCACAGCCGAGCTACATGCATAGGGCTGTAATCTTTAAAAGGAATCCTCAAAGAGATATCATGCATGGTATCAAGTTGTGGGACATTCCCATTGGTATGAAACACAAAGAACTAGCGTTTGAAATATCTTCTACTTTTGGGGATATTGAAAAAATGAACCTTAGAACAAATGACATGTGGCAATCAGCCGTAATTGTATTTAAAGAAAAAAATAGTGCAGAAAAAATTCTTGAAAATTGGAGTATTCTTATTGGTGATGACTCATTTAGAGTTACACCACTTAATTTCACTGCAGAAATGCTCAAGTCACGTGGAGAATTTACTGCTAAAGTAATTGGCTTGCCAAATGGTATCACGGCCAGGGAACTTATGCCAACTATCGAAAAAGTCGGGGCAAAAACATGTTACTTTCCTAGAACACGAACTTCTTATCGACGTAGAGGAGAGGCTATAGTCTCTTTTATTTCTCCCGAATCACGAGATGCAGCTTTGAACACCTCTTGGACTGATGAAAACACAACAACCACTATCAAAGTTGTAGATTTTACTACTAAAACCTGCCACAGGTGCTACTCGATTGAGCATCTCATTAGTAATTGTCCTTTGACAAAACGAGACGCTGAGTTTAAAGAAAAGAAAGTCAATAGCCTAGAAAAGTTCGGTGCCATTTATAAAAAATATAATCCCAGATACTTAGCGACATTGAATAGACAAACTGGAAATACAACATATGCAGATGTAACAAAGAAGAATAGATTTAACAAACCTGCGTCCACTGGCGATGCAAATGATAGATTAAGTTGTATTGAATCTCTGCTATTAGAGGTTTCTGATAGATTAACTGCGTTAGAAGAACATGTATGGAATAAAACAAATGCGGACTTCGAACAAGATTCATTCGACTCAGATGATGACGTCGATATGGATGAAGACTCAGTTGAACCAGAAAGCTCAAATCCACCTACCAATATTAGTGGGAGTTCGTCGGATGACAAGTTGATTAATGTCATCAACCAACTAGTAAATCGATTAGATAATATTGAACGCCAGGTCATGACACCTGCCGGTAAAACGGCTACTGTAATTATTGAAGAAAAAAATAGAGGCTCGCCTCAATAAGTGTTCCTCCCTCCCTTTATAATTTTTATTTATGACAGACAATAATAATAATAATAATAATAGTTCGATTAATTCTAATTTATCAGGGAATAGTAATAAAACAAGCGAAAAAACGACGAGTGTGCGTAGTAATATATTTAATACGGAAAATTACATAGACAATCAACATATATATTTAGCAACACATAATGTTAGAGGGTTTAATGACCCAATTAAACGACAAATTTTTTTTAATTTTATCAAAACAAAGAATGCTGATATCGTAGGTATCTCAGAAACAAATATTAAAGAAAATGGAGAAAAATGGTTTATTGAAGGCAGTTCCAAATATAGAATACATTGGTCCTCAATGGGTATGGGGGCCGGTGTCGCCATTGTTATAAAAAAAGATCTTAACAAATATGTTTGTAATGTTAGAAGATATGAAGGAAGAGCGATAGCCATTGACTTGGTGCTTCCAAGAAAAACAATAATACGCTTTATCCAAGTGTATTTTCCAAGTAAAAAAACTGAAAGAGTTGGTTTATTAAACCAGGTCAATAACTGGTGTAGTGAAGCAAAACGTAAACAATATAAGTTAATAGTAGCTGGAGATTTCAATGCCGTCCCTGCGCCAAACTTGGATAGAAACAATAATAATGTAACAGAAACACCTGAATGCGAAATTTTTTCGTCGTTAACCAGTAAAGATCTAATTGATAGTTATAGGGTCTTGTATCCCGATCAAGGCGGCTATACATGGAACCGTGACAATTCAACCGAAAAAAGTCGTATCGACGCTGTATGGATCCCTCATGAATGGATAAATAAACTTGAGGAATGTGAATTAGATAATTTGGAAGTGATAACAGATAGTGACCATAAGTGGCTTGGTGTCAAAATTAAAAAAAACTGGCGTATTGCACGAGATAAAGAGTTAATTGGAAACGCAGGTCCGAAATATAATTTGAAAGGAATGTGTGATGAGAAATGGGCAAGATTTACCGATCACGTTAGAATACAATTAGAAAAATCAACGTTCGCTGAACGAAATATTAACTATACTGCAAATTACGAGACGCTTAATAAGAATTGGGAGACTTTTAAAAACATTATTACAAATGCTGCTGATCGGGTTATGCCTAAAAACAAAATGCTGAAGCGTAATAAAGTAGTCAAAAAGAATACACTTAAAAATTTTAAAATAGCTAAATCTATAAACAAAATATGTAGATTCGTAATAGTTAACAAACATAAATCATTCAAATGGATCCAGGAACAAACCAAAATCGCCCAAGAAAAAACAAAACTTTTCAATCTTAATTATGGTATAGAGAAACTTTTCAACGAAAATAACTCAATCCCTGAATTGATAGATGCTTTAAGAGCAGAGAGTCTACATTATCAAGGAATTGCACGTGTGGAAAAAAAGAAAGAAACACTCCAACGTATTCAAAAAGCAATTGAGCGCCGTTGGGATGATCTTAAAACAAATCCAAAACGTATGATTAATAGTATCTTGGATAAACCTAGACAATCGATTGTGATGGATCGTTTGATAACGACAGATGCTAATGACAATCCGGTGATAGTTAATGATGGAGAAACGATTAAGGGGATCGTAAAAAATCACTTCAGTAACTGGACCAGAAAGCGGAACTTAGATACCAATCTTTTGCGTAAGTGGGAGACATTCTATTCACCTAAAGAAAATATTAATGTAACATGGTATGATACACTACTTTCGGAAGTAGGTACTAATGAATTAGAAAACATTATCTCTAAGCTGCCTAATAAGAAAGCACCGGGACAATCAAATTTACAGTACGAATGGTTTAAACACTTGCCGGGTAATGCTGTTGAAGTATTAAGAAATATAATAAATATGTCCTTAANTAAGTTTAATAGAGAAACTTTTACGTAATAGAGAAAATCAAGTCCTCACATCGCATGGTAATACATTAGCTTATAATGTAAAAGATGGTATAGATCAAGGAGATATTATTTCTCCCCTTTTTTGGCGGATTTTTTATGACCCATTAGTGCATCAGATAGCAGAATCTAAGTTGGGTTATACCATGAAAGAAAAATGGATTAGTAACTTACACTCACAATCAAAGAAGAGACTTAGTGTGCATGCCTCTGTGGCTGCCTATGTGGATGATACGAATTGGATCGCCCCTAACAAACGAAATATGGAAGAAATACTCACAATTGCAAATGAATTTTATCAAATGAACGATATTACAATTAATAAAAGTAAATCATACCTGATTGCCATCAACGTAAACTCTCAAACCAAATTGGAAGGCTTGCTTATGGGAGACGAAACTTTATACCCGGTGGCAAAGGACTACCCCGTTAGATCACTTGGGGTTTACGTTACGGAAAATGGTTCCAAACAATTTCAAAAGGATCGACTAAAAAAGTTAACAAATTACATGGCCAATATTCTTAAAGGAAAACCCATTACAGATAAACAAGCAATTTATATTTTTAATGCAGTCGTAATACCAATGCTAGAGTACAGTCTGAATGATATGACGCTTTCAGAAAAAGAATGTTTAAAGATTACAACTAAATTTATCTCGATGATCAAAAACAAGGCGTTACTGCCCATTACGGCGCCAAATGCTCTAATACATGCAAAAGAAGCGTATGATGTATGTCATTTGTGGGATCGTCAGTTGCAAATGCAAAGCAATAATTTGTTTAATAGATTAAATGATAAAGGTATGTTGGGTTGCTCCACGCGGGTACGCTTACAACACCTCCAAAATTCTTTTTGGTCAGGACAAAGCATAACTGAATCGTTATTCACAATGAAAACTAAACGGGGACGGTCCCTGCTAAACGATATATTAGTTATTTGTAAAATACATGATCTGACATTTAAGTTATCCAAAAATCTTAACGACAACCTATTAATTAAGGGGGGTAATATTACAATAGAAGAGATATTAGATGATGAAAGTCAATACCGGTTGATCAGAAAAAGTCTGCGAAACAGGCAACTGATGTTTTTGGAACAGTTAGTTTCACATAATGGTAAAATACTCTTACACTGGCAAGAGATTACTAACAATGACCGACGGGGCCCTAAACCTGGTTGGTTCAAAACGCTTGAAAACAAATTATTAACAGATACTAAAACACGAGTCTTGTCGGCAGAAATGCAGGCAACTTTAGGTGAACGATATAATATATGTAACTGGAATATTGGCAAACAAAGCAATAGTATTAATTGGGTAGCAATACAAAATGATGAAGGAACTCACCCACTTATTGGAAAAAAGAGAAAAATGCTTAATAAAGATGAATTCACAATTCAACATCATACCAAAGAAGTTAGCTCACAGAGCTCGGGAAACTCAGTTTTGGAAAAATGTACGGGTTGTGCCCAAGGTGACAGGAGCCTTGTTGCCAATCTTAAAAATCAAGATGTATGTCTTATCAAGACGAGTATGGCAAAATCCGTTAGTATAAACGTGGTTAGAAGTGTAGTGTCACTACGATCAACTCCAGATCGTTCAAATAGACTCCGACTTCGCTCATCTCAGAACGCCATTAGAGACGGTATCAGTAAAATTATAGAAGATTCATTACCAGTTGGTTCAATACGTTCCATAGACCCTCCAACTGTTTATATTAGCAACAATGCACGTGATAGAACAACTATGTTCGCGAAATTTCAAAATTTCTGGACACAAGAAAACATTCAGACTAAACTTGATGACATTCGCTTAAAGCTTTCTAGTAGTATGTCAATTAGAATATATACGGATGGATCCTTAATTAAAAAAGATAATAATAATTCACACATAACAACAATGGGTTGCGGGTGGTGTGCATTCGACGAAAATGATACAGAGTTTAATTTTAGTGGTAAAGTAGAAAATTTCACGTCGTCAACACGTGCGGAACTTATGGCAATTCTGACGGCAGTTTATGCTACCCCAAAGCGTTCGAGGTTATGTATTTTTACAGATAGCCAGGCAGCTATTGATGCTATAGCTAATGCAGCTACCAACCCAAGAAAAGCATATAGGAAACTTAAAAATTGGACAATTGTCAAAGCTATAGAAGAAATAGCTAATGTTCAGAACTTAACACTCCGGCTGGAAAAAGTTAAAGCGCACTCGGGAGTTATCCACAATGAAACGGCAGATAAATTAGCAAGAGAAGGTTGTCTTAAACCTGTATGCTCTCCAGACTTGCAGTCTTTAACATCTGTAAATGCAGTGAGTTGTTGGAATACAGAAACAATTGAGGAGCCTTTAAGACATTTTACTAAAAAATTGGGTAAGGCCAAACACTCGATAAAATGGAGATTGCTCAATCGAAACATCTCTACAATTTCTGCTTTTAAAAGTAAACAAATTCAATGGGAGTCGTCATGGAGAACGACAATGCTTTCTTATATTGATCGCAATATAACAGATAACAAGGAAACCCGGCAAAGAGCTTTTAATGTTAAATTATTTAATAATGAACTGCCCACACTAGAGAAGTTAAAGGACAGATTTCCAAAGATATATGAAAACGATTCTTGCATCCGGTGCAACCTAGAAAAAGAAAATCAAGTACATGTGTTGACATGTCCAAAAAACTTAATTGATATATACTCATGCAGAAATAAACTTATTAATTTGTTAGTAAGCAAGACGACTACCGTAGCATGTGGGGATACGTGCAAAAATATGTGCAAAACACTAGAAGCATTAAATGAACTTCATATCCCCCGAGATGTGAGCACGCGAGACGCGGACCATTTATCATTCATTGATGTTATGTTGGGATTGATCCCGATAACTGTATATGATATAGTTTTGCAAAAAGTTGTAACACATGAGTTGGCTGATCAAATAATAGACGACGTATTTGTTCAATTTAAACTCTTCTTACATACTCATATATGGAAAGATAGATGTACAGCAGTTAAAAAGTGGAAAACTGAGAATGGAATCAGTAATAATAAATGGAAAAAGAAGATCCGTAACGAGACACGTGATACAATAGTAACATCTCAGACCAATAATACAGATGACAATAGTGTACTCAATAACAATACACAAGGCGTAACAAATATTATAAATAAAAACAATCATAATTATAATAGAAGCAAAATTTCTTTTTTATTTTCATTAAATAGATTTATATATAATCATATTATCAAAGATAGCTGTAATTGGACTTGGTTGTATAAAATAGGTTGTTCGGCAGGGCCTTAACATGCTGAGGGCAATTGTTATTGTCAGGCGGTAGGTTGCAGGCATGTCCCTTCGGGTTAGTCTGAGTCTCATCTTTAACTAATAGCCATTAGAATAAGTTATGTATCTTATGTATAAGAAACTTTCTGTTTTTCTAATTAATAAAATTTGAGGCGAGGCCTCGCTGAAACAAAAAAAAAAAAATTAAATCAAAATTAACATTTAGAATTGGTAAATTAATATTAGAAATTATAAAAGTTATATTAAAAATTAAAAATTATTAAGGAAACATTTTTAAATATGTATTATTTTGTTTAATAAAAAGAATTTGATTGACTAAATGTGGATTTAATCTATTTCTACGAGGAGTGATATGAATTCCAGCATCTGAAAATAATCTTTCAGAAGGTACAGATGTTGCAGGAATTGATAAATATTTTTGTGCTAATTTTGATAAATTGGGATATGAATTACAATTAGCTTTCCACCAAATTAAAGGATCACTTTTTTCATGCATCAATAACTCTTTCATTTGTAAATATTGNTGAAAATAATGAATAATAGGTTAGCTAATATCTTTAGTACCAATAAAATCCTATCAAAACACAACTATGCTGGTTTGCCAGGAGACGACACGCAAAGTCCTATTCATGTTATTAACAACATCATGGAGGATGCTCGTGACAATAAAAGAGAGCTCTGGATTATGTTTCAAGACATGAGTAAAGCCTTTGACTCGGTTAGTGCAGAGTCACTTATATTGGCATTACGTCGTATTAGAATCCCTGAACGCTTCATAAGTTTAATAGAGAAACTTTTACGTAATAGAGAAAATCAAGTCCTCACATCGCATGGTAATACATTAGCTTATAATGTAAAAGATGGTATAGATCAAGGAGATATTATTTCTCCCCTTTTTTGGCGGATTTTTTATGACCCATTAGTGCATCAGATAGCAGAATCTAAGTTGGGTTATACCATGAAAGAAAAATGGATTAGTAACTTACACTCACAATCAAAGAAGAGACTTAGTGTGCATGCCTCTGTGGCTGCCTATGTGGATGATACGAATTGGATCGCCCCTAACAAACGAAATATGGAAGAAATACTCACAATTGCAAATGAATTTTATCAAATGAACGATATTACAATTAATAAAAGTAAATCATACCTGATTGCCATCAACGTAAACTCTCAAACCAAATTGGAAGGCTTGCTTATGGGAGACGAAACTTTATACCCGGTGGCAAAGGACTACCCCGTTAGATCACTTGGGGTTTACGTTACGGAAAATGGTTCCAAACAATTTCAAAAGGATCGACTAAAAAAGTTAACAAATTACATGGCCAATATTCTTAAAGGAAAACCCATTACAGATAAACAAGCAATTTATATTTTTAATGCAGTCGTAATACCAATGCTAGAGTACAGTCTGAATGATATGACGCTTTCAGAAAAAGAATGTTTAAAGATTACAACTAAATTTATCTCGATGATCAAAAACAAGGCGTTACTGCCCATTACGGCGCCAAATGCTCTAATACATGCAAAAGAAGCGTATGATGTATGTCATTTGTGGGATCGTCAGTTGCAAATGCAAAGCAATAATTTGTTTAATAGATTAAATGATAAAGGTATGTTGGGTTGCTCCACGCGGGTACGCTTACAACACCTCCAAAATTCTTTTTGGTCAGGACAAAGCATAACTGAATCGTTATTCACAATGAAAACTAAACGGGGACGGTCCCTGCTAAACGATATATTAGTTATTTGTAAAATACATGATCTGACATTTAAGTTATCCAAAAATCTTAACGACAACCTATTAATTAAGGGGGGTAATATTACAATAGAAGAGATATTAGATGATGAAAGTCANAGTCGTCATGGAGAACGACAATGCTTTCTTATATTGATCGCAATATAACAGATAACAAGGAAACCCGGCAAAGAGCTTTTAATGTTAAATTATTTAATAATGAACTGCCCACACTAGAGAAGTTAAAGGACAGATTTCCAAAGATATATGAAAACGATTCTTGCATCCGGTGCAACCTAGAAAAAGAAAATCAAGTACATGTGTTGACATGTCCAAAAAACTTAATTGATATATACTCATGCAGAAATAAACTTATTAATTTGTTAGTAAGCAAGACGACTACCGTAGCATGTGGGGATACGTGCAAAAATATGTGCAAAACACTAGAAGCATTAAATGAACTTCATATCCCCCGAGATGTGAGCACGCGAGACGCGGACCATTTATCATTCATTGATGTTATGTTGGGATTGATCCCGATAACTGTATATGATATAGTTTTGCAAAAAGTTGTAACACATGAGTTGGCTGATCAAATAATAGACGACGTATTTGTTCAATTTAAACTCTTCTTACATACTCATATATGGAAAGATAGATGTACAGCAGTTAAAAAGTGGAAAACTGAGAATGGAATCAGTAATAATAAATGGAAAAAGAAGATCCGTAACGAGACACGTGATACAATAGTAACATCTCAGACCAATAATACAGATGACAATAGTGTACTCAATAACAATACACAAGGCGTAACAAATATTATAAATAAAAACAATCATAATTATAATAGAAGCAAAATTTCTTTTTTATTTTCATTAAATAGATTTATATATAATCATATTATCAAAGATAGCTGTAATTGGACTTGGTTGTATAAAATAGGTTGTTCGGCAGGGCCTTAACATGCTGAGGGCAATTGTTATTGTCAGGCGGTAGGTTGCAGGCATGTCCCTTCGGGTTAGTCTGAGTCTCATCTTTAACTAATAGCCATTAGAATAAGTTATGTATCTTATGTATAAGAAACTTTCTGTTTTTCTAATTAATAAAATTTGAGGCGAGGCCTCGCTGAAACAAAAAAAAAAAAATTAAATCAAAATTAACATTTAGAATTGGTAAATTAATATTAGAAATTATAAAAGTTATATTAAAAATTAAAAATTATTAAGGAAACATTTTTAAATATGTATTATTTTGTTTAATAAAAAGAATTTGATTGACTAAATGTGGATTTAATCTATTTCTACAAGAAGTGATATGAATTCCAGCATCTGAAAATAATCTTTCAGAAGGTACAGATGTTGCAGGAATTGATAAATATTTTTGTGCTAATTTTGATAAATTGGGATATGAATTACAATTAGCTTTCCACCAAATTAAAGGATCACTTTTTTCATGCATCAATAACTCTTTCATTTGTAAATATTGATTAATTTCATTTGAATTAGTTCTAAATCTTTGATTAGAAGTTGAAGAAAAATGAAAAAAAAAAGATGATATTAAAGATGTTGAATTTACTTCTAATGAACTTTGAGTTTCATCAGATGACAAATTTACAATTTCTTCAATTTCTTTTTTAATTTTGGTATGTATAATATCACGTGTATTCTAAATAATAAATTAGATAAAAAGTTAAATATTATATAAATTATTTAATTAAAAAGATATATATTTACTTGTGAACAAAAAGTTAAATTTTTAAATCTAGAATCTAAAAATGATGCAGTTATTCCATAATTATTTGAAATATTCCATCTTTTTTCAAGATCATCTAAAATAATATTACAAATGTTTGAAATTGTAGTATTTATACTTGCACGCAAAATTATTTTGGAGTCCCGAAATTGCAATTTCAGAGAAAAAAGTCAAAATAGTAAACAAAATTATTTTACTTAAAACCTGAAATTTTTTGACCACCCAGATTTATTTTTTAATTGAAGATACACATAAATGGATACTTTTTTTATTTCCATATATAGAATGGATTCTACATAAATTTCAAAAAGTTGAAATACCTCAAAAATCCAAAATCAATTTTGGGAACATGTATAGTAGTATTTGTAATAATAGTATTATTTGATTTTATATTTTTTAAATTACGTATAACTTCATCAATTATAGGAGCAGTAAGAGCTAATGTTGTATATTTTTCTCCTCCTAATAATCTTGTCGCTTGTTCAGTAGAAGCTAATAATTTTGTCAAATTTTGAATAGTTTTCCATTCTGCTGAAGTGGGAAAAAGTTGATCCATAATATTAAAATCATGAACATCACTTGATAAATAACTATTTTCTAAGTTATTGGCTAACCATTTAATTGGATTTTTTAATTCATAAAGTCAAACTAAAGTAGGGCTTAGAACCGGGTTTATATAATCCGGTTTCACCCGGATACCGCGGGTGACCCGGTTGAAACTTTCAAAACCGGGTGAAATAGGTTTGATTATTAAAATTTACGATCGAAAATAATTATCGATCATTGCTACATATAAAACTTTTTAATCTATAAGTAAATATTAAAAACTGTAATAAGTAAACCTAAAGATGAGAAT
>PQFF01000548.1:23228-43102 GCA_003547095.1 Diversispora epigaea | reverse complement strand
GATGATGCTTTTTTATTTTTCTTTTTTGTCATTAAGTCATAATAAAAATGACCTAATTGGGAAATTTCTATTAAATATATAAAATTATATTCGTTATTAATATTAATTATAATTTAAATATTTAAAAATTAAAATATTTAATATTACGTTTTTTTGTTATTTTATTTTTTTGATTTTTTTTTCCTTTTTTTTTTATTGCCTTAATGGGGGACGCGATAGAGAATCTTTTTGCTTTTTTTGCTTTTCTTGCTTTTTTTGCTTTATGAGATTTGGTCATTTTGAAAATTGAAAAAATATTATTTTATTAACTATTTAATTTAATTCTAATTTAATTAAAATAATATTTTTTAAAAAAAAAACGAAGAAAAAAGCGATTCTTTATATATTCTATTTTTCGGGTAGTCGATCTTTAAGAATTACGTTATTCTTTGATATTTTTGATATCATTATGTTACTCTTTGATATTTTTGATATCGTAAAAATGATATAATAATATATTGATATTATTCTCATATAATAATTATTTCATCATAGTATTTTCACTTACTTAATAATTTCGTTCAATATTCATCTATAAAAATTATGTATTAAAATAAATTAGATACATCAGAGATATGATATTATTTACTTAAAATAACTTTTCTTTAAAAAAAAACCAAAAAACAATCATACTCCTGTATATATATTTATTAAAATATTTTTAATAAATAAACGAATAATAAAATTTATATATCCTTGACGCGTTATTTTCGTTTTTTTTTTTGTTAAAATTTTTTAGCTAAGAAAAGTCAGTATCCGATATTTTATGAAAACCCAAAATAAAAATGAAATACACTTATCGGGGATTGGTCGTATCATATATTAATTTTAACATTATAATAGTTGTAATATATCTATTAATATATCTATAGTATATATAATATAAAAATATCATAATTATAAATTACAAGACTTGTAAATATATAATATGGTACTATTAATATTATCAGCCGCAAGGAGGTGTTGTGCTCTCAAGGAGTATTATGTGAGAGAGTGATATTTATGAAAAAAGGTATTTGTTTATTTTATATATAGTAGGATCAGAGATCATCAAGTTTGTGCTACACTATTAATATTATAATAATAATAAGTAATTTATATATAAATAACACAAATTATAATAAGTAATTTATATTGTGATACGAATTATAAAAGCGCATATATATATAATAAACATGAATCTTCTCAAATATTGAGACGCGAATTATAAAAAAACGCGTTAATTTAAAAATTAATAAACATAAATTTCTCAAATTTTGAGACACGAAAACGTAAAGCAAATTTACAAAAAATGTGTATTAGCGAAATTATATAAAAAGGGAAATATTATATTTTGTAAAATTTTCAGAACAATTTATAAATCATTTTTTTAACCAATTTACTAATATATTAATATATTTTGAAAAAATGTCTCAAAAATCAGCACCATTAACTAGCTTAGTTTCTACGAAAACATATAAATATGTATGCAATTGTCTATTGTGTAATGGTAAAGAAGTTGTAGCAAGAACTCAGGAGAAGCATGCTAATAATAAAGAATTGTGGAAATCTAAAAGTTCAAGAAAGAATCAGTTAGCAAGGATTGAATCAAGAAAATATAGTAAGTTTATTAAATTGCAACGTTGTTATTACCAAATCAGGTACCTGATATATCAAATTTTCATTTTTCGGATGCCCGATATATCAATTTTTATTTTGTGTAACATTTATTACCTTTCTTAGAAAATGAAAATGCATCGTTAATCACGAGTAGCAAGAAAAGAAAAAGAAGCTCCCGACAGTTCATTCCGGATGAAGAAACTGCTTGTTTACCTAAGTTAAAAAGGGATACATCAATAAGTAATATGCTTTCAGGGATGGATCTTGATGATGAAATCATTGTGGCATCATCATCGCGATCCAGAAATGATCAATTTCATAATCCACTTATAGAAGAGACTCCTGATATATTTGATGATATGCTTTTGTATGATTTAGGTGATAATGAAAACAATGAAAACAATGAATTAATTGATGACCTTGAAGAATATCGTGATGATGATAATGAATTNAATAATTTATTTATTACACCTGAGCTAGAAGAAGAGAACGAAAATTATGAAGGAGTAGAACTAGAAGATAAGATAGATATAGAGATACTTATCTGGTTATTTAAGTTTCAACAACGATATCGATTATCTGATAATGCCCTGGAGGCGTTAATTAAATTTTTAAATGTTATGCTCAAATCTATAGATGATTCTAAGTTCTGGGAATTTCCTGCATCTTTGTATTTAGCAAAAAAGAGGTTAGAAATTTTTCAACCAAAATTAAGGATGGCAGTTTGTACAAACTGTCATAAATTATATGATTCTAAGATTATATGCAATTATAAAGAAAACAATAAGTTGACAATTATGAATTGCCATTATGAAGAATATCCTAATAATCCGGTATCTTCCCGTAAGAAGTTATGCAATAATGAACTCTCCTCCCTCAAAAAAAATATGAAAAATATGGTAGCTATCCCCCGAATGCTATACCCTAAGCCCTCAATTAAACAACAATTAAGTCTCTTGTACCAAAGATCCGGTTTTGAAAAAATGCTAGAACAATCGGGTACAAGAAATTATGATAATAATATTTATGCCGATATATATGATGGAAAAGTATGGAATACATTTCCTTTTGATGGAAGCAAATTTTTTAGTAAAGAAACTGCTACCTCGAATTTAGGTCTATTAATAAATTTGGACTGGTTCCAACCCTTTAAATATACACAACATAGCACTGGTGCTATTTATGCTTCGATATGTAATCTTCCGAGGGCAGAAAGAAATAAACCCGAAAATATTATTTATTTAGGCTTTCTACCCGGACCTAAGGAAGCCGATAAAAACCAAATAAACCATTATCTATCTCCGATAGTTGATGAACTTAAGGAATTATGGGAAGGGTGAAAAGTTCCTGTTACATTTGAAAATAAAGATGGGCTCGATATAAGAGTTGCAATAATAGTAGGTTCTTCCGATATTCCAGCTACACGAAAGTTATTTGGGCATGGATCTGCAGTAATGAAATGTCACAGGTGTTCGAAAAGAGGCCGATATAGTGAGAAGTTCAAAAAAACTCATTATGGTGGCATGCATGATTATGAACAATGGATTACATAATCTGCAGACCCCCAAAAACATAGACAATATGCTCAAGAATGGTTTAAATGTGACACCAGAGGAACAAGAGAAGCTCATTTTAAAATAAACGGAGTGCGATGGTCTGAATTGCTTCGTCTCCCTTACATGGATCTGATCAAATTTGCAGTAGTGGATCCAATGCATTGCTTGTTCCTTGGAATTGCAAAATGGATTATTCAATCCATATTTATTAAAGAAAATAAGTTAAATTCTGAGCAACTTCGTACAGCACAAAAAAGGATGGATAGCGTTCAACTTCCATCTGATATTGGTCGAATCCCTCCAAAAATTGCTATTGGAGAAGGATTTTCAAAGCTCACTGCTGACCAATGGAAGATATTTATTATGATATATGCAACAACAATTTTATGGAACATGTTAGATGATAATGATAGAAAGATATTGGGATATTTTGTTCAGGCGTGTAACTTATTGGTTGCTAGATTTGTTACTGAAGATGATCTGCAAGAAGCCCAAGAAAGATTAAGGGATATGTCAATAAATATAGAAAGAACCTATGGGCCTGAATTTATTACAAGTAATATCCATTTATCAATGCATATTCCTGAATGCATACGGGATTATGGCTCTGTTTATAGTTTTTGGTTATTCCCGTACGAGCGATTAAATGGATACATAGGTAAGCCACACATATCGGGTGTACGAAATTATAATAAATAAAATTTTAACACAAATCTTTTCATAGGTTCATATCCTAACAGTAATCGACAGATCGAACCTGAACTTATGCGAATTGTTCTTAAAAATTCGCTTGTGGATTATCATCTGACACGTCAATGGACATCTGGTCTCCTAGAGAAGTCCCATCAATTTCTTTCTCCAAAGAAAGCTGCCGGCAGTTTAGCTGTAACTAATGAATTTGATAGAGAAGAGTTACAGTATTTTATCTCAATGAGACATGATATATCTAATAAGATCTATGGCACTGAACTTATACCAGGACGTATGCTGACGCCTTCGCATGAAAAGGTAAGTATTCCTATAGAAGTTTAAAAAATATTATGCGAATGGTATGCAACATTATATAATAGAAAAAAGAAGGATGTAAATGCGTGTATGGAAATAACTATGAACCAACATGTAAGATTAATAATTGGTAATGAAATATTTGGGTCCATGATCGCTGGACGACATGAAAATAATGCAATTATATTAGCGAAGTGGAAAGCATACAGAGATGGAAGCAGTGATATTTACCCTGGAGAGGTACAATATTATTTCGAACATACTCTAACACTTCCAAAAGGACCCAAAACACATCTTCTAGCATATGTCAAATGGTATAAAAATGTGCCTTCCTCTAATATACGATTTAAACATAAATTTATGGAACCCGAAAAGTCAAATACAGAATTATGAAAAGCAGAATACTGTGAGGAAGGTCAAGATTCAATTATAGCAGTGCATAGAATATATGGTCGAGCAATTAAGATAAATTATCGAGTGGGAAAAAGCGATAATTATGTCTCAATAATTCTGTTGAATAGAAGATTTATTGTTTAATTTATTTTATTTTATTTATATTATATATATTATTTTCATATAAATAATAAAGCATAGTTATATTTTTATTGTTTTAAATAATCTCTTAGCATGTATGAAAACTTGATTTAAACTTGATTTGAGAAGTAAATATTATATTTGAACACGAGAAATTCAATATTGTGTTTCTGATAAGCGTAAATAAAGGTTAAAAACATGATATGCTAAAATGTATATCGGGTGCCCGATATTATTTACACATATCGGTGACCCGATATTATTTATTTACACATATCGGTGACCCGATAGTTGTAAAATAAATATCGTGCACCCGATAGTTGTAAATAAATATCGGATAGCTGATATTTATTACAAAAATCGAGGATCTTAATAAATATCGGTAATATTTAATACACCTATCGGGGATATAAAAAATTTGATTAAAAAAAAATATCGGGTACTTTAATATATCGGGGATCCGATTTTTTATAAATGACCGATATCTCCTCGACTAGTATTTATTTACACCTATCGGGGACCTATCGGGGGGCCCGATAGGTTCCCGATAGGTCCCTGATAAGTGCCCGATAGGTGCCCGAAATACAGATTTCGACCTGTGTAACAATGTTATACATGGTAAAAATTGGTGCATAAAATGTTCGCATAGAAAGTCTTGTACTCTTGAAGATGCTATAAAAGTTGCACATGCTAGAAATGGAAAATGTCTTTCCGAAAAATTTATTAATGGTAAGTCACTATTATTATGGCGCTGTGCTATAAGTCATGAATGGAATGCTAGTCTCGATAGTGTAAAAAATAAAAACACATGGTGTCCAAATTGGGTAGGAGGTAGACCCCGATATACCCTTGAAGATACTAGAAAAATTGCGTATGACAGAAATGGGAAATGTCTTTCTGAAAAATATATTAATAGCATGACAGCTTTATTGTGGTGTTGTTCTAAAGGACATGAATGGAATGCAATATTTAATAGTATTAAAAATGCAAATTCATGGTGTCCCCATTGTTCTGGACGATATGTTTGTAATATTGATCAAGCCAAGCAAATTGCATTTAGCTGGAATGGTGAATGTCTCTCTACCTCATATTTTAATAACTATTCAGATCTATTATGGAAATGCGTTAAAGGACATAAATGGTATGCAACACTTAATACTATTAAAAATCAAAATAATTGGTGTCCATTTTGTCAGAATAAATATGAAAATTTATGTCGTGAAATTGTTTTTAAATATTTGGGACCACCTTCAAATATTCGCCGACCAGATTTCTTGAAAATTCCAGAGCATCCTAAGGGATTAGAACTTGATATTTATTATCCACAATATGGTCTAGCTATAGAAGTACAAGGAATACAACACAAAAAATATATTGAATTTTTTCATAATGGTGATCCCAATAATTTTATTAAACAACAAGAGCGTAATCGACTAAAGAAAAAATTGTGCGAAGAAAACTGGATCGTTTTAAGGTATGTTTGGTACTATGAAGACCCATATATAGTTATCCCAGAACATCTTCAAGAATTGGGCCTCATTGAGTAAACTTAAAACTTTAAATACAAAAAAAATCACGTTCTACTATGAGCATACTTTATTTCTCAATATACAACTCATGTTTACGTGCTTATACATTTCTGTTATGATATTATATAACAGTTACATAAAAGAATGAAGTTGTAACTAATAATGATACTCGAACTAGTTATTTCGTGGTTTTCACTTTTTTGGTAACTAGAGACTCGTCAACATCATCAAATAAGTTTCGCTTAATGAGTTGAGCGCTTGCCTCGTGTAAATCCTCATAATGTTCATTTATCCTATGGTATCCATTCATAATTACATTGTCCTAAAAAATTATTTGCGATACATTAGTTTATGTACAACTAACAAATACAGCAAATTAAAAAATCTCCAACCTTCGCGATTTGGAGTTCTGATTTCATAAAACGTTGTTGGGAGATTAGTTTAGCTACTTTAATCGAGCTGGCTAGGTTTCTTTTACGAGCTTGTTTTATACTTCGTCCCATTTGCAGGACCTGAAATGCAATATCGATCAATTAACCAATGCAGAAAATCGTTTTTTAATTTATAAAGTACACGAGAAGTAAAAAGTAGAATAGTTGTGTCTACAGAAGAACAAGGACGCACCCTGTCCTTCAAGCATGCAACTCGTGAAGACAAATAGGATACATCCCATCTTCAAAGGATACAACCTACACTTCACTAAGACACAACAAGACATGAAAATCCCTCTTTAGAAATAGGTTAACATTATGTTTTTTCCTATATCTACAAGCAAGAGCATATCTTGCTCAAGCACTCAACCTGCTCTCTATTAATAAGAACGTATCTTGCTAACAAGCACGTAACCCGTAGAGATCAGTCCTCAAGCTATTTTTATAGTTCAAACAAATAACATTACCTTCAGTTGGTTCTCCATTTCTGAGATTCGTATTTGTGCTGGGTGATTCTCTGCAAATATTTTTTTTAAAACTCCAATTTCTAACTTGAATGAGGAATGCACACGACTCTTTTCAAAAATGTTATAGATTTCTTGTAGATGATTTGAGAACTCATCTAGGGTGGGCCATTCTATGTAGGGACGGTTCCAGATGTCTGTTATAATACGAAAGTGAAGACATAAGCAAGAAGTATCTTAATAATAAATAGTATATTGCAAATATTTACCATAATACCGAAGAAGCTGAGAGGCATTCTCAGGTAGATAAGTGTCAGCTGTAATTTTTTCAGAAATTGAAATTGATTCATTAACGCATGGTTCACAGATCTCATTCGTTGCAGTGGCTTCTGAACTGATTTCTTCAGTTGGTATCTGAATCATTTTTTCAGTGGTATCTGAATCGTTTCTTTCAACAGTATCTGAATCATTTTTTTTGGCGGTTTCTAAATCATTATCTTCCTGAAAGTTGCCCGATTGTTTTAAATCGAGTTCGTGAGGAGGTACTTTTGACTTTTTGACCTCTGTAATGAATTTTACGAGTCTTGTAGCTGGGCCCAGTGCAAATCCAACACTGCGAAACTCTTCTTTTGTCAATTCAAGGAAGTCAAGGCCAGCTATTTTTTCTTTACGAATAATCGTAAAGTTGTCATCATTTAACTTTAGATCCTTCTTCCGTAAATACTCAATGAGCTCACAGGTATTATATTTTTTAATCGCGTGGATGAATATTTCTTCGTTAGGTAATGTTCCTGAAGGTAATGTTGACTCTGAAGAAGCATAACAGAAATTCCCTCTAATTGGCTGATGATCTCTATGATCAGCGTAAATTGTAATTGGTCAAAAATTTATCAGCTCAAAAAATAAATTTTACACACGTACGCAAAACAAATATACATATATTTTTTCAGAATTTATTTTTTATTTTTACTATTGTATATGATATATTGATATCAATTAATCCACATATGATCAAGAATTTTTCAAATTTTTCTTGACATCTCCAGTCCGAAACAGGATTTTTTTGAATTTGATTGATATTGACGTTACATATGATTGATATTTTAATCATGCCAGTTATTATTAAGTAATGAAGTTTCGTTTCTCGTTAAGATTTTTCTGGCGGTACTACAAGTTGTGATTGTTTACCTTCTGCGGTTTTTACTTTTTTTGTATTTAGGGGCTCGTCAATATCGGCATCAATACCAACATCAGATAAATTTCGCTTGACAAGTTGAGTGCTTGCCTGATGAAAATCTTTATAATGTTTGTTTATTCGATGGTAGCCATTTACAATCACAGAATTCTGGAAGATATTCACAAAAACAGGGTTAAATACACAATTACAAAAAAATCAAAAAATCAAAAAAAACTCTAGCCTTTGCAAGCTCTAATTCTTCTTTTATGACTTCTTTCTTGGAAAGTAGTTTAGTTGCTTTCGATACTTTTCTTCTATGAGCTTTCTTTATATTTCGTGGTATTTGTCGAATCTGAATTAACAAAATGAAAAGTAGTTACGGAAAACACTGAAACACAGAACAGTCTGGAAGATTGCACTTTTGGAGATAAGGTTGCACCCCATCTCACGAGCATGTATCTCGCCTCACAAGGAAGTACCCTGCACCAAGAAAATAATTTCTTGTAACTTTTATTCGCTAAAGAGCAATCAGACACGAAAATCATTCTAGAATTAGCCAAAAATTTAGACTAATATACAAGCGAGGATGTACCTCGTCTACTAAGCAAACAGCTTGCCTACAAGCACATAGCCTGCGTAGATGATCGGTCCTCAAACTTAAAGAGACAATTACCTTTAATTGTCCCTCCAACTGTGAGAGACGAATTTGTTCTGGTGCTTCTTTTGAAAATAATTTCTTTAAAATCTCAACTTCCTTCTTAAATGAATCATGGATGCGATCCTTTCTCACATCATGTAGATAACCAGAATATTCATGGAGACTCGGCCAATTCTTGTAAGGTTTGTTCCAGAGTTCTGTCAGTGTGTGAAAGTAAAGTAATAAGTAAAAATGTTCGTAATATTAATTTGTTTGTAATCTTACCATAGTATCGAAGGAGTTGAAAGGCGTTTTCAGGTAAATACGTATCATTCGGATTTCTTTTAGATGAATCGTTAACTACTGGATCTGTGGCAACTTCGATGTCTTGAGATAATGATTGCTGGATTGTGGAGATGGAATTGATTGTTCGTTGACTATTGAATCCGCGACAACTTTAACACTTTTAGAAGTTGACGATTGCTGGACTGTATAAAATATATTATTAATAAAATTCCACATTGCGACGACAAAGAAACGACCATCAAAAATTAAGCTTACTAGTGTCAATAGGTTCTTAAATGTTAATGAATTTTTGACGGTAAGAAGCAGGAAAGAAAAGAACACGTTATTATTCGAATATGTCAATGTGAATAAAAAACTATGGCATTATTTAATACTTTAGCAAGCTTTAGAAGTTCTTTAAAATAATCCAGTATCTCCTCGTCATCCTTACAAGTTGGGATAATTTTTTCTGCCTCAGTTCTTATGAGAGGCTTTGTGATAAAGAGGATGCATAGAGATTTTTTATCTTCCCTTGTTAAATAATTTTTGAACATATAGAAGACATTACGTGTAGTCGTACACTTGTCTAGTTTTAGATACATATATAAAATTGATTATATCACAAGCCTTTCAGTCACAGTACATTTACGCGATTTTTGTCAATATTTTTTTGATTAAACTTTTGAATATAACTGTTTTATATAAAACAATGGCAGATACGCAATCTGCAATTAATTCGCTGAGAGAATTGAATTTCAAGCTTGCAACCGAGATCAATAAACTTAGAAGGGAGAAGGACTCGCTTAAAGATAAAAATGCAGAGCTCTTGACTAGGGAAGCAGGGTTTATGGCTAGAATAATGGTTTGCAAATGAATAAAACAAATTTTCTATATTAAATATATCACATGATTATATATATAATCTGATAATATAATTAATCCCTACCATTAATTTTTAGCACATTTCTTAGTAAATTTTTTGATATAACATTTATTTTGAAAATTTAGTAATTAAAAAAATTATATAAAAATCTTTTGAAAATAAAAATTATTTAATATACTTATTAATATTTTTGTTTTTATTATTGTCTATAATACTTTTAAAATTTAATTCATTTTGTAAAACTGTTTAAAGAAAGTTGTATAAATATTTTTGACTTTATTATTTGTAAACTTTACTAAAAATAATTTAAAATAATTTTTTAAAAATATTTTTATTTATAATTTTGAAAATTTGATTTTACAATTTTTTACAATTGTAAAAAAATGAAAAAATTATTTTTTACTACTGATTTTTTATATTCTTATTTATATACATCTTGTCTAATTGATTTTTGTAATAATTTATTGGTAAATTTTATTTGAACTCTTGATATTTAGCTAATCTAATGAAAATTTAAATTGCTAAATATCAACACTAGTCAAATGGAAAAAAAATTTATTATGAATAGGATTCCAATTAATGACTAAATTTGCTAAGATTTATTAAGTATAGACAGTCAATTTTTCTGATTTATGAATAAAAATTTCTATTTTATAAATTTTTACAAATAGGATGTCCAATTCATGCATATTTGCATTATCAATAGGATTCCGATTTTTGTTCATTCGACTAGTGATTATAACATTCAACATTTCATTTATTTGTAATGAAGTTTTTAGATTTTGTCTGTAAAATGGATAGCAGTCTTGAATTATGGATTAATGATTTTTAAATTAGATATTGCTGTTTAAACATGCTCCTGCATGAATTTCTGAAATTATCATCAATTCATCTTCTTCAAATATATCTAACTTTATACAACAAACTCTGCCATTTTGAAATTGCAATGTTTTTTAAATAATTATCAAATCACCAATTTGGAAATATTGAATCTTCATGATCATGAGATATTTCTCCAAATATCCAAAGCCAAATATAAGGGTATCCCCTTGTATTATTTTTACCTTTTCATTCAAATCAAATTAATCCGGATGAACGGTGTTTTTCAGTTTGGAGAACAATTTCATATAAATCCAATGGCTAATATTGCATCTGCAATTTCTGTTACAGTATTGAAAATAACACTACGATATATATTACAAATGTCATCATAAAAATCATTCATCAAAGCACTGACATCACATTCTTTAATATTATAACCGGCCAAGCAATTATCCAGTACTTCTAGAACCCTTCCATGCCCTCCACAATTTTTTACAAGAGTATTAATAATCTTAATCACTAACTTATTTCCTTGACAATAGTATTCTTGTGAGATTCTAGTATCAATTTCAAGAGACCCGGATTGTGTTCCCTACTGGAATGATCAAGTCGCGGACTGATCAAAGACGTTGTTGTTGCCCATAGTGACGAAATGAAATATTAGGGAAACCAATGGAATTAATTGCAAAGACTATTTCCATATCATATTACTCACGATGTCTGAAATGAGGTAGTGTTTTGGGTGGGAACTGTGAGAGGAGATATTGTTTCTGTCTTTCAAGGTCTTCTTTCTGTTTTGAAATAGAGACCCTGGCATAGATAAAAGATTCATGTTGGTAGTGACAATATTTTGTGTAACAGATTGTATTAAATATAAATCTATCATCATTATAAAACGCCAACTCCTCTATATATTTTTTACGTTATTCTCTTCTGTTTATTCTTCTACTTCTTTCTTCTTTTTTTATTTTTATTTTTATTTTTATTTTATCAATATGAATAGAAAAGTAAGTATGTGTATGTATTACACTGTATACATGTTGAATATTTAGAAGTTATAAGAATTTAGAAATTTGAAAAAATAAAATAAAATCAAATTTAATAAGTTATTATCATTATTATTATTTTTAATCATTTCTCATTATTATTATAATAGGTGCTTTTAATGGGAAAGAGCGGGTCAGGCAAGACTTCTATGAGAAGTATAATTTTTCACAATTATGTCGCGAGAGATACACGCCGACTTGGTGCAACTAGTTGCGTATGGTTATTTATTCTATTATTTTCTCGAAATTTTCGAAATGATTTAATAAAAACAATTATTATAACTTAATTTTTTTTTTTTAATAGTTGATGTTGAAAATTCTCGAGTAAGATTTCTTGGTAATTTAGTCCTTAACTTATGGGATTGTGGCGGGTCAGTTTTTGATACCATACCATTTATTATTTATATTTTTATTTATCAATTTTATTTTTATTTATTTTATTTTATTTTATTTTATTTTTTTAGTCAAGAAACATTTATGGAAAATTATTTTGCAGCACAACGTGACCACATTTTCAGTAATGTGGAAGTACTGATATATGTATTTGATGTTGAATCTCGGGAGATCGAACGAGATATGCATTATTATCAAGATTGTCTTGAAGCAATACTTGCAAATTCTGAAGATGCCAAAATTTTTTGTTTAATTCACAAAATGGATTTAGTACAAGTAGAGGAAAGAAATCGAGTAAGTAGTAATTTAAAATAAATTTAAAATTAAATATAGTTAAAAAAAAATTTCATTTTTATAGATATTTAATGAAAGATATAATGAATTGAAAACGAGATCTGAACCTTTGAAAATTACTGCATTTGCCACATCTATATGGGACGAGACACTTTTTAAGGTTAGCAAATTCTTCATCCTCCAAAATAACATATAATAATAATAATAATAATAACAATAATAATAATAATAATAATAATAATAATTATAATTATAATATATTTGTAGGCCTGGTCGTCAATAGTTCATTCATTAATTCCTAATGTAAAACTTTTGGAATCACATCTACAAAATTTTGCTACTATTTGTGAAGCTGATGAAGTTGTATTATTTGAAAGAACCACATTTTTAATTATTTCTCATTCTACGCTGATTGAACATCCTGATGCTCACAGATTTGAGAAAATTAGTAATTATATGAAACAATTTAAATTAAGTTGCAGGTGAGTACAAAATTTAATAAATTAATTGATTATTTAAATTATTATTATTTAATATTAATACAATTTTAATTTAATTTTTTTTTTTAATAACTATAATAGTAAAGCTCATTCGCAATTTAGAAGTATGGAAATTCGGCAATCAAATTTTGCTGCATTTTTTGATATTTTAACAGCAAATACATATATCATGGTTATTATGTCAGATCCAACTATTGGTATGTAAAAAATAATTGATATATATCTATATATTTTTATTAATATATATTTTATTAAAATTGATTTTTTTTTATTTTANATAATAATAATAATAATAATTATAATTATAATATATTTGTAGGCCTGGTCGTCAATAGTTCATTCATTAATTCCTAATGTAAAACTTTTGGAATCACATCTACAAAATTTTGCTACTATTTGTGAAGCTGATGAAGTTGTATTATTTGAAAGAACCACATTTTTAATTATTTCTCATTCTACGCTGATTGAACATCCTGATGCTCACAGATTTGAGAAAATTAGTAATTATATGAAACAATTTAAATTAAGTTGCAGGTGAGTACAAAATTTAATAAATTAATTGATTATTTAAATTATTATTATTTAATATTAATACAATTTTAATTTAATTTTTTTTTTTAATAACTATAATAGTAAAGCTCATTCGCAATTTAGAAGTATGGAAATTCGGCAATCAAATTTTGCTGCATTTTTTGATATTTTAACAGCAAATACATATATCATGGTTATTATGTCAGATCCAACTATTGGTATGTAAAAAATAATTGATATATATCTATATATTTTTATTAATATATATTTTATTAAAATTGATTTTTTTTTATTTTATTATAGAATCAGCTGCGACTCAAATGAATATTAGTGTAGCGAGAAAACTTTTCGAAAAATTAGAAGTGGCACATATCGCTCGATGATTATTTTTGATTATTTCAATTATTTTGTTTATTATTTGTTGTTTACAGAGTATATGTAAATTATTATTATTTTTTTTTTTGTAGATTTATTGTGATTATTATTGTTATTATTATTATTATCCACCTTTGTGCAAAACGATACCTACAGTAATTGTCAATTCTTACGTAAAATTTATTTTATAATAAAACAATGAAACAATCCTTTCTGAAACAATAACAATAGAAAATTGCCCTTTTCTGTTGTATAAACCATTTTTTTTCTTCTCACCGTTACAACGGAATCCCACTTACATTATTTAGTATATCATATTTCAAAAGTTGAATAAAATTTTTTTCCAATGCACACGCGCACCATTGCATACACAAAAAAGATGCTATTCTATGACCTCATTTCGAAAAACTACTTTTTATTGGTAATACGTTAAAGAAATAAATTACAAAATACCAGAAATTCCCGTGATACATAATTTTCTATACAAAAAGATGACTGCGGATGACAATTACCAAAATTCTCACCTCATCACATTTCCTTGCACTTACATACCCTTTCTTCACCATTAAAACTGCCCGCCCGAAATGGAATTCATTCCGAAAATTCGCTTATTCATTATTTCTTTGATAAAATAAATGATCTGCGGAAAATTTTATCTGGTGAGAAGATCCAAATTTATAGATTTACTGAATTTAAAACAGGATGATTTCTTATTATAGTATTTCTTGATTTTACACGGGTTTTCAAAAGAATTTTCAAGATATAAAGTTATCAAAATTTTTTTTTGAAAAATAAAAATAATGCAAACATTTAAACTAAGAGTTGACTTTCCAGTCTATTGCGCTGGTAAAAAAAAAAAAATGTCATTGCCATTAATTTATATAACTATAAAATAATTAATAATTACATAAAACAACATTAGGCTTTAGTCCTGCAGGTGATATTCTTATTGGAGGTGGAGGAGGGTCTGTTAAAACTGGTATTAAGAATAAATTTGTATGTGAAATTTTTTTACTTTATTTTTATTATATTTTTATTTATGTTTTATTGTATTATTATTATTATTATTATTATATATATATATATATATATATTGTATATCTTTTTAAAATATTTGTAATAACTTTTCAAGGAGTTATACAAGTTGAATANAATAAATTACAAAATACCAGAAATTCCCGTGATACATAATTTTCTATACAAAAAGATGACTGCGGATGACAATTACCAAAATTCTCACCTCATCACATTTCCTTGCACTTACATACCCTTTCTTCACCATTAAAACTGCCCGCCCGAAATGGAATTCATTCCGAAAATTCGCTTATTCATTATTTCTTTGATAAAATAAATGATCTGCGGAAAATTTTATCTGGTGAGAAGATCCAAATTTATAGATTTACTGAATTTAAAACAGGATGATTTCTTATTATAGTATTTCTTGATTTTACACGGGTTTTCAAAAGAATTTTCAAGATATAAAGTTATCAAAATTTTTTTTTGAAAAATAAAAATAATGCAAACATTTAAACTAAGAGTTGACTTTCCAGTCTATTGCGCTGGTAAAAAAAAAAAAATGTCATTGCCATTAATTTATATAACTATAAAATAATTAATAATTACATAAAACAACATTAGGCTTTAGTCCTGCAGGTGATATTCTTATTGGAGGTGGAGGAGGGTCTGTTAAAACTGGTATTAAGAATAAATTTGTATGTGAAATTTTTTTACTTTATTTTTATTATATTTTTATTTATGTTTTATTGTATTATTATTATTATTATTATTATATATATATATATATATATATTGTATATCTTTTTAAAATATTTGTAATAACTTTTCAAGGAGTTATACAAGTTGAATATTACTGAGAAGACCCCTTTTGAAAAAATTACGGAATTAGAACTTAAGCGAAATGAAGATGCACCAAGTTGTCTAGCTTTTCATCCCGAGGTACTATAATGTCCTTATAATTTTTAATAAAAAAGAATCAGATCAATTAAATCTGATCAACATTTATTTATTTTTGTATAGGAAAATGTTATTGCTTGTAGCATTAATAGTCCAAAAGAAAAGATAGAATTAGGGGAAAATAAGAATTGTCGAACATTTGAATATTCAAATAATAAGTATGAATCAAAAAAAAAAGAATAATTAAAGAATAATCAAATAATCAAAGAATAATTAATTTAAAATTGTTATAGAATTAAATCAATCAAAGAAATTCAAACCATAACAAGTAAAAATGAATATGATTTTCAAAGAGTCACTAATTTCAGTAGTAATGGTAAATTTATAGCCATTGGAGGAACTGATAGTAAAGTACATATCTATTTTATATCTATTTTATATCTATTTTATATCTATTTTGTATCTATTTTATATATATTTTTTTATTGTTATTTATTTCGTTAATGCTATTCTATTAATTTCGTGAATTCTAGTTGACAGTTTTGAAATATCCGTCATTTGAAGCCGTTTTTCCTCCATTGAATTTTAATAAACAAGAAGTTTATGATGCTGATTTTAATCCAGCATGCGATCAGGTAATATTCTTTTCAAATTTAAATAAATAAATATATATATATATATATATAGAAACTTAAAATTTAAACAAATATAAAAATCATTAATTACAGGTTGTAGCAATCTCTACTAAAATTTTACGAATATTATCTATTAAAAATGGAGAATGTATTCATTCATTAGAAAGTCCTATTTTTCAAAAAGTTATTCAATGTCAATTTCGAGCATGCCGGTTTGATTCAAAAACTTATTTTTTTTGATTACTATTATATATTTTAATTATTTTTATTGTTACTTATTTTATATTTATTATTATTACTACTTAGATTTGGTAAAGGAAAATCGGAAGGATTTCTATTTACCGTAGTCAATTTAATATCTAAAACCAAATCATTCATTGTTAAATGGGATGCTGTCACTTTGGAAAGAATTTTGACTAAAGTTGTCTCAAAAAAACCAATTACTTCTTTCGCTATAAGGTAAATGAACAAATAACAATAATGCAACGACAATAATTCAATTAGGTACAATATTAGATGATTTGTCATTCTTCTTCTTAATTATTATTATTTTATTAATTTCATAGCGATGATGGAAATCTACTGGCTTTGGGATGTTCGGATCAAAGTTTAAAAATTTGTGATGCCAATACTTTGAGGGTTAGTCAATATTATTATATTATTATATTATTATTATTATTATTATTATTATTGGTAAGATTTAATTATAAATTTAATTATAAATTTAATTATAAGATCCTTCTTACTGTACCCAATTTACATGAATTTCCCGCAACGAGCGTAAATTTCAATCACGATTCAACATTAGTTGTGAGTGGATCAGTAGATTATTCAGTTAGTCTTATAAAACTTCCTGAAAAATTTAATAATGGTAAAATTTTTGTTTATTCTTTCATCATATTATTATTACTATTATTATTGTTGCGTAAAACACGTAAACCAATTTTATTTATTATTTAATTTAGGAGTTATAGGAAAATCCTCATTGTTCGTGATTATTTTAACAACCTTAATCACGATACTTGCATATGTTTATAAATTATATCTGGATGAACAAAATTAATAATCTAATTAAAAAAAAATCTTGGCATTATTAAAAAGATTATTAATAATATATTTTTTTTTTATTCGTTTGATTGGTAATCACTATAATTTATTGGATTTATTAAAATTGGTTAGATCTGTAACAAATAGAATTATTTAGAATTATTTTAAAAAGCTTAATATAGTTTATTATATAGTTCATTATATATACAGTTTATTTTATTTTTAGTTTATAATAATAATAATATTAATAATAATAATAATAATAATAATAATTTAAATCTATTCTAACTGGTTAAAGGGAAAATAAATGGTGCATATCGAAATTGGTCTAGGCACATTAAAAAAAAATAATAATAAAGTTTAAAGTTTTTTTTTTTATAGTAGTTTATTTTAAGTTTTCATTTTCAAGATTATCGGAAAAAGAACGAATATATGCAAAATAAAATCAAAACAAAAGGTCCGGAATCGAATTGTTTACATATTCCATGTTCTATACATTGGAAAACTGGGGAAAAAAATAATAACAATAATTATAATTTCAATTTGTGCGAACACCGAACAATAAACAGAATCAATATTTTTTTATATTAATTTTTAATTTTATATATGATCTTTTATTTAATTTTGCCTTTCCTTTTTTTTTTTTTTTCTATTAATAATTTTAATTGATAACAAAATTAAGTCTAAAATAATAAATAATAATAATAATAATAATAATAGGGACTATATTATTACTTCCCGATTCCCTCACACAAAATGTGAACACTTCCTTTTTTAAAAAATTTGAATTATTCCTTCCCTTTTTTTTTTTTTCCTAAAAAATTCGTTAGAAAAAAAAAAACTTCTTAAAAAGAAGACATACTCTAATAATAATAATAAAAACAATAAAGCGAATCAATATTTTTTTTTTTCTTATATCTATAATTATTATTTGTTTTGTTGTCATATAAATTTCGGAAATATTAATTTCGGAAATTTCAAATGTAACATAGTATGTAATTGGGATTCGATCTTTTTTTTCCTTTGGAAAGTTGATTCAAAAATCTAATCTATAATCAGCAAAAATCCTTTCTGGTTACTATTATTTCATTGGGCATTTTATATTATTATATTATAAGGGAAATGAGGTCGAGGAAAAAAAAAATGGAATACCAAAAACATTTTTTTTTTTTTTTTTTGGTTTATACCTCATTTAGTTAATGAAGTAAAAACTTATTATATATTGTTCATTAATTTTTTTTTTTTTGTAGGAAAAAAAAAAAAAAACATAATTATTAGTAAAAAATTTTTTAAAATTTTTTTATTATTTTGGTACTTTACGCGGAAAAATCATCCTGAAGAAACTTCCATTGTGATCGGATATAAGCCTACCAGGAAAACCCTTCGCATAATTTTTCCAAAACAAAAGAAGAAAGGGGTAACTATATAAAAGGGGAGGGATGATTATGTTTACAAATTTTTTTTCTGCCAAAAAATTAAAGAAATAAAAAAAAAAAAAAAAAGAAAGAAGAATTGTGAAGAGAATCAAAGGAGATGTATTAAAAGAAAAAAAAAGAAAAAAGAAAAGAAAAATTATTTAAAAGGTAATATGAAACAACAAATTGACCGGCAATGTGCTATACTAAAATAAACTATAAAAAATGTATATATATTACAAAAAATCATGCAATAAAGCACGACGGGGGTAAAAAAAATTAAGGAAAGTATTAAGTGGAGAAAAGAGAACTAAATACTATAATAATATGTACTTTTAAGAAAATTTTTTGGTTCGTTTGTGTTTTTTTTTATGAACAAAAGTTTTTTTTATAATAAATAATTACAAAGTTGAATTTTTTGTGATAAAGAAGGCAACGAACCAGTCGTTTCCCTTTTCTTTTTTGATGGTTTTAAAGGGTCAAATGCGATATGAGATAAAGGAACAGGCATTTTTGATCATCAAAAATATGTGTTACTCATTTTTAAAAAAAAGAACAAATGAGAATACTTTGCCAGTTAATTCCCCCGTTGTAAAATATTACGTGATAATATTTCGAACTTGGTATAATAACGGAATATAATTAATTAAAAGAAGAAGAAAAGGGAAATAAAATTTGTTGTGATATGAAGACGTGCCTGCCATCTCTTTTTCTTTTTTTTAAATAAAATAAAAAATATATATATTAACAAAAAAAAAAAAAA
>PQFF01000548.1:0-22574 GCA_003547095.1 Diversispora epigaea | reverse complement strand
AAAAAAAAAAAAAAGAAATAAAAATATATATATAAAACCCAAGAATTTTTAACGTTCCAATTTTTTTCCACCCAATGATTAAAAAAATAAGTTTTTTTTTTTTTACTTGATCAGTAGCTGTTTTTTTTTTTTTCCCCGCGAATACGGATGAAGATTTAGATGTACAATAAAATGAAATAAAAAATAATACTAAAAACATTATTAAATTAGACAATTATTCCGTTCCCAGTGTTTCCTTCTAGATAAGGTAAACTGAAAATTGGATAATTTGAAGGTTCCGTGGTATATACAGCAAGTCCATCTGGTACACAGGTAGGTTGTAATTCGGGGCTGTCATAAGCGTAACATTCACTGACCATGCCTTCATCATAACCGAGATCAGAATTACAAGAACCATCATCAGAAGGTGGTGGAGAATTACTAAGACTGCGTTCATGGGTTTTACGATGTTGTGCCAAATTATCTGATCTAGAGAACCTCTTGCCGCAAACTTGACATGAATAAGGTCTCTCCATGGTATGAGTACGAACATGACGCTTCAAATGTTCGAGACGTTTAAATAGACGACCACATATTGGAAGGGGGCAGGTATAAGTTTTAAGAGAGTAAGGAGCTGCGTTTGATCGGTGGGGTGGAGAATTACTATTGTTTACGTTAACATTTGTACAAGAATTTGCTCTTCGTCTTCTTTGTTTATACGTTGGTGCACCTTCGAAAATGGAGAACATTCCAAAAAGGTTGGCAGCCGTGGCAGCGGAATTAGGACTATTATAAGCCGAAGTAGTCGTTGATGAGGGAACAATGGCTTGTGAATAATTGGATACATGTCCATCCAAATTATCGGGAGATGAATGACGACTATTATCCATATATTGGTCTTCTAAAGTAGAAGTACTCCATGGGGAACCACCAGGTACAAAATATTCTGGAGGAGAATTGGCTTCGAATGGTTTTTGAAGTTCGTCCATTGAGCAATAACTTAGGTCTGGTGAAGGATACATTTGAGGTTTGATATGATCACATTGTTGAATTGGTTGAAACAAAGCAAATGTACCTAAGGAAGGTTGAGCGGAATTTGAATTTCCCAATGACTCTTGGTCAAGTGAATATAAAACTGCTGAAGGATCATCTGTCTTGATTTGAGGTCTCATCATTGCGGGAGCCATAGGAGGTACAGATACATCATAAACCAAACCATGAAGTTGTGGTGAAGAGGGTTCGGAAGAATTTGGAGACATTCCTTTTGTAAATTGGTCGTACAAAGATTGAGTAGAATCGAATGAAAAGGAAAGAGCAGGTTCCGCTTCGGCAAGGGTAGTAGGTTCAATACCCATTTTTTCACGCTTTAAGTCTCGTTCTAAAGCATCCAAAAATAGACGGTCATGTGGTACGGAGAACCAGTAAAATACCTTTTGTTTCTTTTGAGTACGTATACAATTATTTTTATATAACATTTCAAGGAACTCGGATTTAGGTTCTTCGAGTGAAGCGTCCATGCCTGGTTTAAGGTTTCGTAAGTCGCTGAACACACCTTCTTCAAATTTTTTGATATTTTTTACGGGTCGACCGAAAGCTTGAAAGCGGAATACCAGACTCCGTACAATATCGGTGCCTGTAATATGATAAAGGCTATTCCAAAGAACGCATGAAATATATTCACCAGTGGGAAGAAGATAGCGACGAATATTTTGGTCAGCTTCCCAACTAACTGGAGCAGTAGCTAGCCAGTATTTAAGGTCGTCAACTTGCTCCATCGGGGTTTTCATTGTACTTTCTACTACTGAATTCATTTTTACTTTTTTTAATTTATTAAGAAGGAAAATAATATAAAACAGAGATGTCTTTTTACAAAAAAAACAAGAAAGTGAAGTGAAGTGAAGTGAAGTGAAGAGAAGAGAAGAGAAGAGAAGAAAAGAAGAATAAAAAAAAAGAAATAGTAGTAAAATAGTAGTAAATAAGGTTAAGGAAATGGTGATAGAGCCGATAAAATTTGTATCAAACAAATAATATTGGCTTTCGAGATGGACGAGATGGAGATTCAAGGCTGCGCAGCTCCTTGGTGATATAAAATGGAAACCTGAGAGAGAAGAATTTCTTTCCGCAGGCGGTAGAGGTTCAATCTATAAGCGTCTACTTGGGTAAGAAAAAAAACTCAGGAATCGAGGGGAAACCTTGATGTTTATAGCAACATCCACCTTAGAAGGGGGGACAAGCCCAACTATAAAAAAAGGGAGTACAAAGACTAAAATAAGAATACTAATAATTTAAATTGAGGATTGTTCTTTAAATGTCAATCAAAGTAACACAAGAGTACCACATGTTTCAATCTTCATTTCCTTTACAGCCATTTTCTAACCTTTCTAACTAATAGGAGAGGTTGATTGTTGTAATATAAACTTCACTCCAAATAACTCGGAGTAAAATGAATGATGAGATAATTTAATTTAAAAATAATTTATTTTTATTTTATTATTTTTTATTATTAAAAAAAAAAAAAGGTTATTAAAATAATTAACAATTATATGTATTGTATTATATAATAATAATAATAATAATAATAATAATAATATAATATAATAATAATATAAAGGTGTTCATGTACTATTAATAATCAAAATACACAAACAAAATATATTTTCGAGAACATAAAGAACGAACCTATTAAAAGGCAAATACTAAAAAAGTCACAGAATAAACGATATTGATCAATCGTGAATTTTATTTATTTTTAGCATTTATGCAATTTATTTATTATTATTATATTTATTCTATTTATTTATTATGTAGTTTATGTATTTAGTTTATGTAGTTTAATGTAGTTTATGTTGTAGTTTATGTAGTTTATGTTGTAGTTTATGTAGTTTATGTAGTTCTATGCAGATTATATAAAAATATAATATTTTTTACGAAATGTTTAAATGTTTATACGGAGATATCTTATTATTATTATTATTATTATTATTATTATTATTATAATATTTACAAAGAGTTATATTATATTATTGTTTATAATATAATATTTATAATTTAATATTTATATAATAAAATAATATGTTTAAAATGATAAATTATTTATAAATTTGTTAAAATATGTTTTATGTTATGTATGTTATGTTTATAAAGATATAATTTTCTTTATTATCTCATTATCTATCGCAATTGGGTACAATAAAAAAAATATTTAATGCGTTTGATATAATTAATATTATCCAAAAACAATACTATTACTTCATTTGAAATGCAATAATACAAATTACCCTTTGTTATGTTTATAATAATACTAACTGGATTCGATAAGAATGAAAGTTTTAAAATAGAATCTTACCTACAATAATAATAATAATAATAATAATAATAATAGTAATAATAATATTTTCATATATTCTTGTTTTTATTATTATTATTGTTTTCGAAGATATATATATTTTTTTGTTGAAAGCAATTGACTAATAAAATTAAGTATATTTTTATCTACCACCTTTTTTCTTATTGTCTTTTGTTTTCCACACGCATTATTTCAAAAAGAAGAAGGGTTCGATTTTCTTTTTTTACCAAAAATCTTAGTTGGTATTGTTTTTTTATTAGGCAAAAATGTTTTTTTTTTTTTTTGCTTAAAATAGATTAAAATGGATTAAAATAAACAATAATTACAATTTTGCATTTTTCTTTGTTTCAAAAAAAATTATCTTTTTTATCTCAATTTGATCAAAAAAATCTTTGTTAATAAAAATTTTAAGCAATAAATGATTATTACCAAAATAATTAAAAAATAAATTACAAGTATATCATATTAATAATTATGACAAATCTTAGTGACCTAGTGACTTCATTTAATTCTCATTTAGTACTTATTTAGATCTCATTTTGGTATCGGTAATCATTTAAACATTTTTCCTTGGAAATATTTCGGAAAATTGCAAAAAGCTTTATAATAATTTGAAACTACCAACCATTTGTTTTGAAGAATTCATTGTCCTTAGATCGGAGTGGTCAGAAACAAAAAAGAAATTTATATTATTCAATTTCTCAGAAAATGCAACAATGTTTTCTCTCATTTGAAATTAATAACGCACTTTAGATCATCAATAGATAAAGTCATGTGTCGTATGTACATCTTTATCATATGATTGTAGATTTGATCGATAGTTAATTTCATAGCAATGTAGATCTAAGATGAGACGACTATCTAAAAAAAGATAATCTTTAAAGACAAAACCACATGTACTTTTCTTAGAACACCCGATCTCAAAAGCTAACTAACATATGATTTACAGAATTAAATGATATAAACTTTATGTAATAGAAGTATTTTACTTGAATTTAATCATTATCTACTTACAAGCAATTTACTATGAATACTATGAAAATTTAATTGCTGGTTCGGAAAAAATACGGGTTATTTAATAAAATACGAGTTATTTAATAAAATATGGGTTATTTAATAAAATACGGGTTATTTAATAAAATATGGGTTATTTAATAAAATATAAGTATTATCCTTAAAAGGTAAATCATGTGAATCGCGGGTAAATTACGTCACTACCGTTTAATTGGGCAAAATTGCAAAATTGCAAAATTACATAATTCCTTATCAACGCCTAACCCTAACTTTGCCCAGTGGTGATCTTAAGTAATTTTCAAAATATAGTTTTAAAATTTTTTAAAGAATTGATTTTTTCAGCATATAAGAAAGTATTGAAAAATTTACCGGACTTTTTACTCAAATAGATACTTACATTATAAAATGATTGACAAATGATGTCGATAATTAAACGAATCAGCAATTAATACTGAAAAGCCACAATATTTTCTTAATATTTTATATATGCAAAAATATAGTTATTTATTAAAATTTTAAGGATTTTTGAAACGGTCGATTCATTTTTTCAAAAGATAAAGAAATTAAACATGAATAAAATTTACATGAACGAATATTATTATCATATTATGGGGTGGAATATGTTCATTCAAAGTGGGGGCTTCAAAATGAAATACATACGTGTAACCATAAGTTGTCCCCCCGATAAAAATTAAATTTCGGCTATTTAAAAAGATTAAAAAAGATTACTCATTTTTCTGATAACAAATTCAAAAAAAAAAAAACTAAAATAAAAATAAAAAAAATAATGTCTGAAAATTTTACAGTCCCAGCAAATCTTACACGAATCGAAAATGATAAGATACCCAAAGTTTCTCATAACGGTGTTATAGCTACATTTTCTGTTAAGACCGGTCTCGCCCAGAATTTGAAGGTATGCATTTTATTGACTTTGGATTAACAATTAAAGTATTTCCACAATTAATGATCTTTTATTATTTTTTTTATAGAATGGCGTGATAATGGACGTTATTAATGCTGAACAAGCTAGAATCGCAGAAGAAGCCGGTGCGGCCGCCGNTAAAGAATTGATTTTTTCAGCATATAAGAAAGTATTGAAAAATTTACCGGACTTTTTACTCAAATAGATACTTACATTATAAAATGATTGACAAATGATGTCGATAATTAAACGAATCAGCAATTAATACTGAAAAGCCACAATATTTTCTTAATATTTTATATATGCAAAAATATAGTTATTTATTAAAATTTTAAGGATTTTTGAAACGGTCGATTCATTTTTTCAAAAGATAAAGAAATTAAACATGAATAAAATTTACATGAACGAATATTATTATCATATTATGGGGTGGAATATGTTCATTCAAAGTGGGGGCTTCAAAATGAAATACATACGTGTAACCATAAGTTGTCCCCCCGATAAAAATTAAATTTCGGCTATTTAAAAAGATTAAAAAAGATTACTCATTTTTCTGATAACAAATTCAAAAAAAAAAAAACTAAAATAAAAATAAAAAAAATAATGTCTGAAAATTTTACAGTCCCAGCAAATCTTACACGAATCGAAAATGATAAGATACCCAAAGTTTCTCATAACGGTGTTATAGCTACATTTTCTGTTAAGACCGGTCTCGCCCAGAATTTGAAGGTATGCATTTTATTGACTTTGGATTAACAATTAAAGTATTTCCACAATTAATGATCTTTTATTATTTTTTTTATAGAATGGCGTGATAATGGACGTTATTAATGCTGAACAAGCTAGAATCGCAGAAGAAGCCGGTGCGGCCGCCGTTATGGCATTAGAACGTGTACCAGCTGACATTAGAAAAGAAGGTAGACGAGATCTTCATTCCATTTTGTAATACTACTCAAACAGGATTATTAATAATCATTGTATTATTAATTTTAGGTGGAGTGTCTCGTATGTCAGATCCAAAGATGATTCGAGAAATTAGAGAGGCCGTGACCATTCCCGTAATGGCTAAAGTACGGATTGGTCATTTTGTCGAAGCTCAGGTATATATGATATTTTTTTTATACCTATTTCTTCCATTGAAAATTTTTGATTCATTTTTTAATAACTTAAATAGATATTAGAAGCTATCGGAATAGACTTTATTGACGAATCGGAAGTTCTTACACCTGCCGATGAACAAAATCATATAAATAAGCATAATTTTAAAATCCCATTTGTATGTGGAGCAAAAAATTTAGGTGAAGCACTTCGTCGCATTTCTGAAGGAGCAGCCATGATGCGTACAAAAGGTGAAGCGGGTACAGGTAATATTGTAGAAGCTGTTCGTCACATGAGGACTATTAATAATGAGATTAGGAGAGCATCTGCTATGAGCGAAGAAGAGTTATTCAGTTATGCTAAAGAATTACAAGCTCCTTATCATTTGTTGAAAGAAACTGCTAAATTAAAAAGACTTCCAGTTGTGAATTTTTCAGCGGGAGGAGTTGCAACGTAAGTAATCAAATAATCAGGTTATCAAATTATATATGAATCGTATAATTGTATAATCGAAGATGATTATTTTATTCATTAGACCTGCTGATGCTGCGTTAATGATGCAACTTGGTTGTGATGGTGTATTTGTTGGTTCTGGAATATTTAAATCGGGAGATCCAGCGAAAAGAGCAAAAGCGATTGTACAAGCTGTTACTCATTACGATGATCCCAAAATTATAGCTGAGGTATCAGAAGATTTAGGTGAAGCAATGGTATGTTTTTTTTTTTATTAATGACTTCGCGATATGCATTATGATATTATGATGTATCTTTATTTTCTTTATTTATTTTTTTTATTTTCTTTATTTTTTCAGGTTGGTATCAATATTGATACTTTACAAGATAATCAATTAATGGCCAAGAGGGGTTGGTGAAATTTTTAACTTTAGAATAATCTTAATAAATAACTTATAATGACGCGAACATTGTTTT
Organism: Diversispora epigaea; assembly: GCA_003547095.1. NCBI lineage: Eukaryota > Fungi > Glomeromycota > Glomeromycetes > Diversisporales > Diversisporaceae > Diversispora > Diversispora epigaea. The sequence continues at coordinate 15,285 of PQFF01000548.1, read as the reverse complement.
TGTATATTACAAGACATTTTATTTGCTTATTTAATCATAGTAAAAAAAAAATTATTTTCTAATTTTGTTATTTACTTTTATTATTATTATTATTATCATTATTATTATTATTTTTATTATTTTTATTATTTTTATTATTTTTAATATTTTGGTTATTATTATTTTTTTTATTTTCTTTATTTATTTTTTTTATTATTTTTATGATTTTTATTATTTTTATGATTTTTATTATTTTTATGATTTTTATTATTTTTATGATTTTTATTATTTTTATGATTTTTATTATTTTTATGATTTTTATTATTTTTATGATTTTTATTATTTTTATGATTTTTATTATTTTTATGATTTTTATTATTTTTATGATTTTTATTATTTTTATGATTTTTATTATTTTTATGATTTTTATTATTTTTATGATTTTTATTATTTTTATGATTTTTATTATTTTTATGATTTTTATTATTTTTATGATTTTTATTATTTTTATGATTTTTATTATTTTTATGATTTTTATTATTTTTATGATTTTTATTATTTTTATGATTTTTATTATTTTTAGTATTTTTAATATTTTGGTTATTATTATTTTTTTTATTTTTTTTTTTTTGGTTATTTATTTTTCCCATATAATGATATAATAAGTAATTTCAAAATTTCCAAGATAATGATGCAAAGATGTTGCATAAAACTCTAAAGATAATGCATAAATGTGATATTAGACACATTGTGATATACATAATTGAATTATCACATACCTTATCCGTTGTAAATCAAAACACGAAATTTATTTAAATGCTTATTTTACAAAGTCAAATGCAGTCAATTCAATACTTACTTATTTACTTACTTACGAAATAATAAAACAATAAATTCAATTTAATACTTATCTACGAAATAATAAAACAGTAATGAGTGAAAGATCTTTGAGAAAACGACGTCATAATCCTTACACGTCAACAGCAAGGTATAAACGTACAAAACGCGTAATTTGTTAATTTCGAGAAATAATACATAATTTAAACTTTATGAATAAATGCACTCTAGTAATGCTCTCTATGTAGGTTACGTTGAAGACGATGAATCCATTGGTGCAATAATGAAAAAGTTTGAAGAATTGGAACGTATTCAAGAAGAAATTGCGGCTTCCAAATCTACAGAATCTTTTTCAAATGATTCGCCTAGTCAAATTTCAATCAACGAAAATGAAAGTTTGACAGAAGAACAACTTGAAGAAGTTTTTAGAAGAACTTCGAGTTTTACAGTAAAATCCGCTACATTTGCACCTAACCTTGATGAAGTGGACGATTTGGATTATTGGAGGATTGAAATGGAAGACGGAAATACTGCTGAATATGAGGAGGAGGAGTAAGAATACTTTTAAGAAAATTTTTTATTTTTATTTTTTTACCAACTTATTTTCTAAAGATACAAAGTTAATTTCTTATTTTATTTTATAGCGATTATATGACAGTCGATAATGACTTTTGGGATGAAGAATTCGGAGAACGAAAGCGACGGAAAACAGAAAAATCGGGAACGGAGCGTAGACGAAATATAGGTAGAGAAAACCTATTGCAACGATATAAAGTTATGCAAGTAAGACTACAGGATAGAAACGGAAATTTCTTCACAATTAAGAAGAAAGTAAGGTGAATAGAATATTATTGATTTTTTTTTGATTCAATAATTTCATTAATTTAAATTATAATCTAGATTCTTATCTTCATTTGGATAGTAATATAGATCCGAGTCTTCCAACATATATTAGAATTCCTTCTTTGCCAATGCCACGTTCTTGGGCACATACGATTTTGCCTCCAACAATTGAGTCATCTTCAATTACTCATGAGTCAAGGTAGAAATTATATTCAATTGGTTATATGGCAATTTATTAAAGAATTGAAGAATTAATTCTTTTTTCTTTTTATTTTATTATTATACAGATATTTCGAAAAAAATATTTTATCGATGGATTTCACTAAATTAGGAACAGACTTTCAAGCACTATATATTGATCCCCCCCTCCTTTTACCAAATGAAAGTCCATCTCCCGGAAAAATCTCATTGAAACAATTTGTAAGTGACAAACTTTGTTATTTAATTTATTTAATAATAATAAATTGGAATTTATTTTAATATAATTTCATTTTTTACAATAATTCAAGAGTGAACTTAAAATTACAAACATTGTTCCAAAGGGATTTCTATTTATTTGGGTTGAAAAGGAATTTATACCCGATATAGTTCAGATAGCTGAAAAATGGAATTTTCGTTATGTTGAAAACTTTTGCTGGATAAAAAAACACATTAATAATCAGATTTCTCGTGAACCATATCGATATTTTAACAAATCCAAATTATCTCTCTTGATTTTTAGAAAGGTAATTTTTTTTTTTAATTGTCAATTTTTTTTTTTTCATCTATATTTATTGTATTAATATTTATTGTATTATTATTTATTGTATTAATATTTATTGTATTATTATTTATTGTATTATTATTTATCATATTATAGCATGGAGATATTGAGTTACGCCATCAAAGAAATCCAGATTGCATATTTGATTTTATCAAACCTGGAAATTCGGGTAAGTTGAAAATATAAATTGGTTTAATTTGTTATTCCGAAATTCATTATATTCATCATATTTCATCACATTCTTATTCATATTCATCATATTCATTATAGATATGTTAACAGAAACAAAGCCAAGAGTAATTTATGAAGTTATAGAAACATTATTACCACAAGCTTGTTATAGCGAGAAAAATAATAAAGGCGATAAACTATTAGAATTGTAGGGCATCCTTTTATTAAAATGTTTTATAATTTATTTCGTCAAAAAATTATTAATATATATATATATTTCTTTCTTAAATTTTAGATGGGCAAAAAAGGGAGTTCGCCGTAAAGGATGGACGACCGTAGTGCAACAAATCTAAAGGTTTTTGGGGGATTTAAAGATGATGATTATAGAATTAATAAAAAATACTGAAACTGTATGACTACTTTAAAAACATTTATTAATAGAAATGAAAAAAAATAGACTGTATAGAATTCTTGATTATAATGATATAATGTGGTTCTTTTGATTGTGAAAAATAAAGCTCAAACTATTTTCTGTTTTTTTATATATGATTGCACTTAAAACTATAAATCTGTCGTTGTTCTATCCTTACTAAGGGATTTACCGATATAATAAAATACATTGGTTTCGTGAATATGACGTCAAATGATAAATGCTCATGTGATTTTCTAAAAAAATTTTTATATAAATCTCATAAATCTAATAGATCTCATTTTACTCAAAAAATGCGAGAAGAAACAAAGGTGATTAAATTTATTACTTTATTTTGCTAATGCTTCGGACATTAATTCGTTTTTTTTTTTTAGGAAAAAATAATAAAAGCTCTAGAAATCGCAAAAACAATAGTTCATTGGGGATTTATTCCGGCTATTCTTTATCTTGGTAAAAAGCAAATTTTTACTCAAATTTTTTTAAAAAAAGATAGATAAAAATAAATATTTTTTTGAATATTTGTTTTTTTTTGTTAAACAATAGGATTTACCAGAAGTCATCCAAAACCTTCTTTGATCAGGTAAGTCCAGTCAGTGGTTTTAATTTTTGAAATATTCTATGAACATAATTTAATCAATCAACTTATAATTTTTATTAGAATGATAAGTCCACTAGCTTGAAATAATGATACTTTGAATAAATAATAATCACCTCACAAATATGTAACACATTAGATTTATCAAATAAATAAATTTATATTTTCAAATTTTACTATTCATTATTAAATGGTAGATTTATTTTCAATAACCCCCTTTACCCATCAACATTCTCTTTTCTAAGTTCAGCCATCAGTCAAAAGTTTATAATTGAATTCTCCTAACAAATTAATGGATTGAGTTTTTACCATTGTTTTTAGTTATATTCAAAAGTTTTGATAGTCCAAAAAAAATTTTATCAAATATACAGTATGTATATGTAATCATATTGTACTTTAATAAATTGACATGATAAAATAGGTTCAGTTTTATTGATACAAAAAAAATAAATTACATAATAAAAATATAGAAAATTTTATTGAAATTTTCATTTATTGCAATCTTCAAAAGATTGATTTGCTGATTAAAAGCTTAATTGCATAATTTCTTCACTGGTAATGTTACATAATAATAATATAATATATAGTAACACTAGCTGAATAAAAAAAAAATAGACAAAATTTTTGACACATTTGTGGATGCATCAAAATCTAAATATTGGATAAGTATTGAGTACTTATTAAATATAGTTGGTGCCAAAATTCAAAAATATTAACAATAAATACTATTGTTAATATTTTCTTTTTTGAATTTTGGTATCAACTCTGCTTATCAGGTACATGTAATATTTTTAAAGTGTTCTTAAAATAGATCACAAGTTTAGACTTTTATCTTAAAAACTAAAATTAATTATGAATTACAGATTATGATATTACTATACTTGCATTGTTGGCCTATTTATACCTTCAAAAAGAAATAGGGAACGACAACTAAAGCAGGGAAAAACTAATATAAAAGATCACACAGCAGTTATACGTAATATGCTATAGTTGAAAGGTTTGTAAGTAAATACAAGAATGAAGGATTTAAATATGTGGTTTTATTCGAAAGAGGCAAGGGTGAGGTTTTAAAGGGTTTATAGAGAACAAATCTCTATCGTCACAAAGACAAAGTCACAAAGACAATTTATAAAGAAACTAATTCTTTAACTATGGGGTTTTCAACAAATGAAAAAGGGTTATTATTCACCAAGAATAATAATATCAAAGTATATAAATTATAATATTTAATGTCACCAAGACTTTATTATCAATTTATTACTTACTACGAGCTAAATACATTTAATAGGTTTATACTAAAGTGTATTGGAACTTATATTGATTTGTATCTAACTGAAGACTGAGATTAAGGGAAAACTCAACTTATTTATAACTAATAATTCTTGCCATCATCTATGTCATCGCGTATGCCATCAAGTATGCCATCAAGTATGCCATCAGGCGTGTCATCATGCATGCCACCATCTATGCCATGGNGTAAATACAAGAATGAAGGATTTAAATATGTGGTTTTATTCGAAAGAGGCAAGGGTGAGGTTTTAAAGGGTTTATAGAGAACAAATCTCTATCGTCACAAAGACAAAGTCACAAAGACAATTTATAAAGAAACTAATTCTTTAACTATGGGGTTTTCAACAAATGAAAAAGGGTTATTATTCACCAAGAATAATAATATCAAAGTATATAAATTATAATATTTAATGTCACCAAGACTTTATTATCAATTTATTACTTACTACGAGCTAAATACATTTAATAGGTTTATACTAAAGTGTATTGGAACTTATATTGATTTGTATCTAACTGAAGACTGAGATTAAGGGAAAACTCAACTTATTTATAACTAATAATTCTTGCCATCATCTATGTCATCGCGTATGCCATCAAGTATGCCATCAAGTATGCCATCAGGCGTGTCATCATGCATGCCACCATCTATGCCATGGCTCTTGTCATCACTTATGCCATCGCGTTACTGATCGACAATAAATTATTAATCTAGATATACTAATTTAGGGGGATGTCTAAAGCGGAGTTAATCACGAGATTTCCTGAAATTAATTAATATTAGAGTAAGTGCTGGGTTAGGGTTAGGGCTTGAGTAGCTATTATTAGCTATTATATGTAAAATTGCTTCCCCGACATTTTTTATTAATGCATCAAGACATGTTTAGACATTAGTTTCTTGTATTTTTCGTGTTTTTCACTTTTTTTCTTCGTCGGGCTGATCTGTATAAACAAAAATTCACGATTTTCATTGGCCATGGTCAACGGAAAATCTCGTGATTGACTCCGCTTTAGACGACCCCTAATTTAGGTAACAACTGATAATTCGTAATACATGACTAAATTGATTTACAATAATAATATAATAACTATAATAAAGATNATTTATTACTTACTACGAGCTAAATACATTTAATAGGTTTATACTAAAGTGTATTGGAACTTATATTGATTTGTATCTAACTGAAGACTGAGATTAAGGGAAAACTCAACTTATTTATAACTAATAATTCTTGCCATCATCTATGTCATCGCGTATGCCATCAAGTATGCCATCAAGTATGCCATCAGGCGTGTCATCATGCATGCCACCATCTATGCCATGGCTCTTGTCATCACTTATGCCATCGCGTTACTGATCGACAATAAATTATTAATCTAGATATACTAATTTAGGGGGATGTCTAAAGCGGAGTTAATCACGAGATTTCCTGAAATTAATTAATATTAGAGTAAGTGCTGGGTTAGGGTTAGGGCTTGAGTAGCTATTATTAGCTATTATATGTAAAATTGCTTCCCCGACATTTTTTATTAATGCATCAAGACATGTTTAGACATTAGTTTCTTGTATTTTTCGTGTTTTTCACTTTTTTTCTTCGTCGGGCTGATCTGTATAAACAAAAATTCACGATTTTCATTGGCCATGGTCAACGGAAAATCTCGTGATTGACTCCGCTTTAGACGACCCCTAATTTAGGTAACAACTGATAATTCGTAATACATGACTAAATTGATTTACAATAATAATATAATAACTATAATAAAGATAAGATATAAGATATAATCATAATAAAATAATAATAAGAAATACAGATAAGAAAATATATAACTAAGATAATAATAATAAAAACTATGTTAACAGTATGCAAAATTATTTTGAGATCCTGAAATTGCAATTTTGAAAAAAAAAAAATTGAAATAGTTTTTATAAAAGACAAAATTTTTTAAATTATTTTACTTAAATCCAAAATTTTTTAACTACCCAGATAAATTTCTTAATTAAAAATACATATAATTAGATACCACTAGTCGAAAATTTATAAAATCTATACCTATCAGTAGTGTCCCGATCCTTAATCCTATAAATCCAGATGGATCCTATAATTCAGATGGATTCTATAATCTAAATTTGTTTATTTTAAAAAAGATTTATCCGAAATAAAAACGGATTACGGATACAGATCATCTGGATTATAATTCGAATTATAATCCGGATTATACATATACATGTGATACACGTGATAATATTTTTTCTGTAATAATTTTGTTGTTTATTTATCACAGTCCTGTACTATGAAAATGACGACAGGGCGTGATGATATACTAATAAATCTGGATGTGATAAATTAACGTCCGTTCCTACAATAAAAAAATCCTAACAATAAGAATGGATCCTAAAAATAAAGATAAATTCTAAAAATAAGGATGGATCCTAAAAATAAGGATGGATCCTAAAAATAAGAATGGATCCTAAAAATAAGGATAAATCCTAAATATTTAAAAATAAGGATTTATAATTTGGATTTGATCAAAAAAATCCGGATCTAATTTGGATTGTATTTTGAAATAGAATTGGAACACTATCTATTAGGTACAAAATAGATGTAGTATCTGTGCCTAATATCATACACATATCGGATATCTGATAGGTGTGAAAAATGTTTTTTTACATATATCGGGTACCCAATAGGTGTGAAAAATGTTTTTTTACATATATCGGGTATCCAATAAGTGTAAAAAATATTTTCTCACATCTATCGGGTACCCGATATGTGTATGATATTAGGTATAGATACTATATCTATCTGGTATCCAATAGGTGTAGATTTTTATATAGAATAAATTCTGTATAAATTTCAAAAAGACAAATATCTCAAAAATTCAAAATTAATTTTGAAAACATGTATAATCAAAACTAATTTGACCTTGACTCAACTTTTAAAATTTCAATTTTTAATTATATTAATCACTAGTAAAATCAAAATTTAATTTCAATTTTTCTTAATTTTAATTGCATTTAACTCAATTCAATAGTTTTGATAATATATATATTATATTTAGTTAATTTTAAAAAAATAAATATAAAAATTTTATAAAAAGTGTATTTTATTCTTAACTTTGAGATTTATTAAAAATACTATTAATAAACCTTAAAATTAAGAATAAAATATACTCTTTGTAAAATTTTCACATTTGTTTTTTTAAAATTAACTAAATAATATGCTCTTAAACTTTTTATAATAATTTTTACAATTTTAAAATTCAATTATTTATTATTTGATCAATTTTAAAGAAATTAGTATGTAAATTTTACAAAAAATACATTTCATTCTTAAATTTTAAGTTTATTAGTAAAATTTTTGATATTTTATATTTAGTAACTATTAATATTTATTTTTAAAATTTAAAATAAATTTTTGTAAAAATTTTCATTAAATATATAATAAAAATAAATAAAAAAATATATTTTAATTATCTTCTTTTAAATATAATAATCTTTAAAATAACTGCTTCTATTTTTATTATAACATAAAACTACATTATATTTTATATACTATAATTATGATTGTAGAAAATTTTTTAATATCTTTTTTTGAACTTTTTTGTTTAAATATTTATACCAAATACAATTATTTCTTTTTTCTTTTCATTTAGGAAAATAGTTATCTTTTATTAATCATAATGAAAAAAATTCAAAATTTATAGTTATATATTGTTATTTTTTTAATAAATCTATTTCAATAAATTTAAATTATTAAGTTAATTTTTAAATTTAACTTTATATACTTGATTTTTTTATTGAACTATTTTCTTCTATATTTGATTTAATTAAATCTCATATTAATTATATTTTATAAATAAAAATTAATAATAAAAATATCTAGTAACTAAAAAAACAGTAATATTTAAATTCTTTTTACTGATAATTGAATACTATAGTATCTACATTATACATGTCGTTAAAATTAATTTGGCCTTAATTCAATTTTTAAAATTTCAATTTTTAATTGTATCTGACTTAACTAATTATATCAATTACTAATAAAAATCAAAATTTACCTTAATTCAACTTTAATTTTTCTCAATTTTAATTGTGTCTGATTCAATTCAATAGTTTTAACGACAGTATAATTTACATAACTGATCAGTAATATTTATTCCACTTATAAAATGATTATATAAGAAATTGATAAGATTTTTTTACTGATAGTTTTAAAAATTGTATGTATTTTTACGGCATTAGTACTTATTTCTTATTATTAATGTAATTTAATTATTTTTATTAATTTCGTGAATAGTAGAAAGCATTGTTACTAGCCCATTGTTTATCTATAAAATAATTAAAATTTTATTAATTACTATTTCAGATAATATATTTCAATTAAATTTTTTATTTATTTTAAAAATTTTAAAAAAATTTTCACTATTTGTATAAATTGTTTTACAAATTCCAATATTGTTATTACAAGAAATTAATAAATAAAAAAAAATTGTTCATATATATATTAAAAGATTTATTTGAAAATAATTAAAAAACAAAATAAAAAATTTTATTTTTTATTTTGTTTAAATTTGGAATATATTCTAATTTAAAATAATTTTGAATTCTTAAAGTAAAAATAAAATATAGTATAAGTGTAATCTACATTACAAAAAAAAAAACTTTGTAATCTTCTGGTTTAAGTTTATTTTTAATTCTAACTACAATCAGACTTCTATATAATCATACCATCAGTAAAAAAAATAAATAGGTGATTATAAAGAGGTTGTGACTATATAGAGGTATTTTTATAAAGCATTACTAAATATTGATTTCAATGGGTGTGACTATAAAAATTCTGTAATTATAGAGAAGTTTTTTATATAGCATTAATAGGTATTGGTTTTGTGAAAAGAGTGACTATAAAGAGGTTTTTATATAGTGTGATTATATAAGGTGTGACTATAGAGAGGTCTGACTGTATATGTATATTTTGATAAAAAAATCAAGTAATTATTTTATCAATTAATACACTAAATAATGAAATACAAATTGATTTAAAAATTGTTCAAATATGACTTGTCAAAGAATCTAATTTAAAATATCAATATAAAGATAGAATATCAAAATCTAAAATATGTATAAAATATTTAATCTAAAATTTAAAAATAAATTAATTTAAAAAATTTAATAAAAATATTTATTAAAAATTAAGATAACATACTTGCTAAATTAACATACATTAAATAATCAAAAATTGGTAAATTTTTAACACAAATCTAATAAAAATCAACTGTTTATTTATATATCGTCTTGTCTATTTACATATTATTCACAAATCTTTCTGTCTATTTGTATATCATTTACTGCTTATTTGCATTAAAAATTTTACCTATTTTTTTTCATTTGACCAGTATAAAATAATATTATAAATTTTATTATTTTGTATTTTAAAAATTTATTATCTTTATTTCAATAATCTTAAATACTAGATAATTTAAAAATACTAATATATTATCAAACACAATTTTGAAAACAAGGAAATATAGTTTATTTAAACAAGATATTCTAATTTAATTAAACAGAAATTATTAATTATTTTATAAAAAATATATTATATATGTAGTCAAAACTAATTTAATCTTGACTCAACTTTTAAAATTTCAATTTTTAATTATATTTAATTAAGAATAATAGACATAATATGAATTAAGCCAGAAATTTAGTTTAATATAATTTAGTCAATTAAGCTTAGAATTTAGTCATGACATAACTTGATGTAATGACTAAATTCTAGTACAAAAGTTAAATAATAATGTAATTCTGATTAACTAATGTAATTATAAAATTTATTAAATAATTATTTTTAAATTTTTAAAAATAATTAATTTTATCTTTAATTTCAAATCAATTTTACGTAATTAGGATTATACTTGTATATAAAATTATTTTAAGATCCTGAAATTATAATTTCAGAGAAAAAATTGAAATAGTTTTTCATAAAAAATAAAATTATTTTATTTAAACTCTAAAATTTTTTAACTACCCAAATAAATTCTTTAATTAAAAATATATATAACTAGATATTTTTTTTACTTTTAAATATAAAATAAATTCTGCATAAATCTCAAAAAGACAAAATATCTCAAAAATTCAAAATCAATTTTGAAAACATATATAACTAGAATATATTTGTATACAAAATTATTTTGAAATTCTGAAATTATAATTTTAAAGAAAAAAGTCGAAATAGTTTTTTATAAAAAACAAAATTATTTTATTTAAAATTTGAAAAATTTTAACTACTCAGATAAATTCTTTGATTAAAAATATACATAACTGAATATTTTTTTACTTTTATATATAGAATAAATTCTACATAAATCTTAAAAAGACGAAATATTTTAAAAATTAAAAATTAATTTTGGAAGTATGTATAAACTAGGAGCAATTTTCTATTATAATATTCCTATAACAGATTGAAAGTTCTTATCTTTAGCTACAATATGATATATATTTTATTTTTATAATATTAAAATTTATCAAATTATAACTGTTTTAAGATAATATATTAAATATCAATATTGATAAAGTTAATTAATAATTTAATCTACCCTATAAAAACTACAATATTTAAAATATACTTAAAATATATTTAAAATATATTTCATCAAGTATTTTTTAAGTATTTTTTAAGTATATAAGAAATTACTTAAAATATTGTTATTTTATACTTAAAATATATTTAAAATATATTTCATCAAGTATTTTTTAAGTATTTTTTCAGTATATAAGAAATTACTTAAAATATTGTTAATTTATACTTAAAATATATTTAAAATATATTTCATCAAGTATTTTTTAAGTATTTTTTCAGTATATAAGAAATTACTTAAAATATTGTTAATTTATACTTAAAATATATTTAAAATATATTTCATCAAGTATTTTTTAAGTATTTTTTCAGTATATAAGAAATTACTTAAAATATTGTTAATTTATACTTAAAATATATTTAAAATATATTTAAAAAATACTTATAAAATACTTAATTTAGGTAATGAGTAAATATGTTTTAGGTAAATATTTAAAATATACTTAAAATATTATTAAAACATATTTAAAATTAAGTATATTTTAAGTATATACCTAAAACATACTTACTCATTACCTAAATTAAGTATTTTTTAAGCATATTTTAATGTATTTTAAGTACAAAATAATAATATTTTAAGTAGTTTTTTTATGAATACAATTAAGCATATTTTAAGTATATTTTAATTTATTTTAATAATATTTTAATAATATTTTAATTATATTTTAAGTATTTTTTAAGCATACGTATTTCTTATAGGGCTAATTAACTTTTATTATGTAATTAAAAATTGTATCAGAATTTAATTAATAAAAAATTAATTAGCTTTTAAGTCAAAATTTATACTGGTTAAATGAAAAAAAATAGAATATTTTTATTATGAATAAGATTTTGATTAATGGTTAAATTTACTAAGATTTATTAAATATAAGTAATTAATTTTTTTTAATTTATAAATTTTTATAAATAAGATGTCTGATTTATGTATATTTATGTTATCAATAGAGTTCTAATTTTTGTTTATTTGACCAGTGTTAGTTGACACAATTTAATTGGTTATTAAATTAAAATTTAACTAATGTAAAATCAATTAGTTAAAGATACAATTATTAAGCTAGCCTTGATATTAATTAAACCTTTCACTCTTATATCTGACTCAATTAATTATATTAATTACTAGTAAAAATTAAAATTTGCTTTAACTTCATTAGGAATTAAATAAAAATATTCTAGTGCGTTTTATAAATACCATTCTATAATATTCTATAAATATTACCAATATTCATATAGCATACTAAATATATTATTTTAGTGCATTTTATAAATGTTTCATTCTAATAACCTACTAGAATGCCTCTATATAGTTTCTGATGTTAACTTCAATTTTCTTAATTTTAATTGCGTTTGACTCAATTTAATAATTTTAATAATATATATAAAATATACAATTTAATTTATTTTGAATTTCAAAATTAAATTATATTGATATATTGTGTAAGTTCTTTATAACAGAATACATCAGAAATTAAATAAAAATATTCTAGTGCATTTTACAAATACTGTTCTATAGCATTTTACAAATTCTATTAACATTCACATAATATACTAAATACACCATTCTAGCGTATTTTATAAATGTTTCATTCTAATAGTATACTAAAATGTACTATTCTAGGGTGTTTTATAAATGTTTCATTCTTATAATTATCAGTAAATTTTTTTAAACATAAGTCTTCAAAGTATTTTACTCCGATAACTTTTGAATACCTCCAACATAAACATAATATTTACAAAGGTTATTGGTACCGAAAACCTTCATTTTTATTAATAAAATGTAATACTGCAAAGGTTATTGATATTGATAACCTTTAATAACCTTCATTTTTTTATAATAAACATAATATTTGCAAAGGTTATTGGTCTGATAACCTTTAATAACCTTTGAAAACAAAATTATTACAATAACTTCTATTATAAAAAATTTCTTGATGATATACTAAAACATACAGTTTTAGAATATTTTACAAATGTTTTATTTTTATAACATACTAAAACTATATATGTTTTCAAAATTGATTTTGGATTTTGAGGTATTTAATCTTTTTGAGATTTATACAAAATTTATTCTATATATAGAAGTAAAAAAAATATCTAATTATATCACTGGTCGAATGAACAAAAATCGGAATCCTATTGATGACGGAAATATGCATAAATCGAACATCCTATTTGTGAAAATTCATAAATCGGAAATTTCTATTTATAAATCGGAAAAAATCGACTGCCTATACTTAATAAATCTTAGCAAATTTAGCCATTAATCGGAATCTTATTCATAATAAAACCGTCCTATTTTTTTCCATTTGACCAGTGTATGTATCTTTAATCAAGGGATTTATTTGGGTAGTCAAAAAATTTCAAGTTTAAGTAAAATAATTTTATTTTCTATGAAAAACTATTTTGACTTTTTTTTTTTAAAATTACAATTTTGGAGTCCTAAAATAATTTAGCATGCAAGTATAACTAAAATATCTTTATATAATTTCTGATATAAGATATTTAGTTTATATTAAATTAATTTATAACTTATACAAGGTATATTGAATAATAAAAAATAAAAAATATAATTTCAATAATATATNAAATCGGAATCCTATTGATGACGGAAATATGCATAAATCGAACATCCTATTTGTGAAAATTCATAAATCGGAAATTTCTATTTATAAATCGGAAAAAATCGACTGCCTATACTTAATAAATCTTAGCAAATTTAGCCATTAATCGGAATCTTATTCATAATAAAACCGTCCTATTTTTTTCCATTTGACCAGTGTATGTATCTTTAATCAAGGGATTTATTTGGGTAGTCAAAAAATTTCAAGTTTAAGTAAAATAATTTTATTTTCTATGAAAAACTATTTTGACTTTTTTTTTTTAAAATTACAATTTTGGAGTCCTAAAATAATTTAGCATGCAAGTATAACTAAAATATCTTTATATAATTTCTGATATAAGATATTTAGTTTATATTAAATTAATTTATAACTTATACAAGGTATATTGAATAATAAAAAATAAAAAATATAATTTCAATAATATATGACTTTATTAAATAACAAGAAATAATATAATATGTAAAATAAATATATAATAGATTTGTTAAAAAGAAAAATAAATAAATAAATATAATCAAATTTATATAAAACTTTAAAGAATAAAATTAAAATAAAACTAAACTATTTGAAAAACTATTTGACCTTTTGAAAAAAAACAAAATTATACTTATATGTAAAATTATTTTAGTATTCTGAAATTGTAATTTTGAAAAAAAGTCAAAATAGTTTTTTATAAAAAATAAAATTATTTTACTTAAAATTCAAAATTTTTTGATTATCTAGATAAAACTATATGTATTACCCAAATCCCAAATAATTTGAGATTTGGGACGCTGTTACCGACGGAGGTTTATCCTTCTTAATAAACACGTGGGATGAACAGGAACTCTTGAAATAATATTAAAGATATTATTCAAGGAAACTATTAGTCAAATAGATACAACTACTACTAATAGGTAGATTCTAGAAGTTAAATAACTACTGTTAATAAGTGTATTGATTAGTGTTAACTACTAATATCACGAGACAGCACTCCAAATGATAAAGTAGACGATTCAATACAAAAGGTTTGGTTATTATTAATAAACAATAATACTGATAATTTCAAGGTAATAATAACCTTTATTAATGGTAATTGCAAAGACAAAAGAAACTAATTTACAAATAAATTAGTTACAAAAGGTTTC
>PQFF01000547.1:194149-211596 GCA_003547095.1 Diversispora epigaea | reverse complement strand
CCAAAGGACCTAAAGGACCCAAAGGACCCAAAAATTAGTTATATAAAGGATGGATTTTGGCCTGAGGCAAAGGCAGTCAGTTTTATAGTCAGATTTAGAATTCGTTAGTTTAGGATTCTATCCTTTAATTAGGAAGCCTTTTGTAACTAATTTATTTGTAAATTAGTCTCTTTTGTATTTGCAATTACCATTAATAAAGGTTATTATTACCTTGAAATTATTAGTATTATTGTTTTGTTAATAATAACCAAACCCTTTGTATTGAATCGCCTACTTTATCATTTGGAGCACCGTCTCGTGATATCAGTAGTTAACACTAATCAATACACTTATTAACAGTAGTTATTTAACTTCTAGAACCTACCTATTAGTAGTAGTTGTATCTATTTTGACTAATAGTTTCCTTGAATAATATCTTTAATATTATTTCAAGAGTTCCTGTTCATCCCACGTGTTTATTAAGAAGAATAAACCTCCGTCGGTAACAATTTGGTGCCTTCTAGCGGAAACGCAAAAAAAAATTATACTGTTAATGGTTATTGCCAAAAGACGTAACGATTGTGTAGACGAAGCAATCAAACAAAAGAACGAAGCTCTCTCTGAAATTGTTGAAAGAGAACTATCCCGAGAAGAAAAGGATCCTAACTACGAAGTAACCTATACTTTAAAGGATCTTAATCGAGTAAAGGATCATCTCGATTTGATTAAACATCACGTGTGGATTCGTGATAATATTCTTGTTGATAACGGAAGAACTGTCTTCAACATACCGACCAGGTCTAAGCCAAAGAATAATTAAATTTCTAAGTTAACACTTTGGAGTCGACATCTCGAGACTCAACAAGGCGAACTGTTCAACGGTTAACCCCGGAAGAAAGAGAACAAAGAAGACAACGATATCAACAACGTCGACTTGAGCGACAAATTCAAAGAGAAAATCAGAATCCAGTTACTGTTAGGTTACCCGCAAGTAATTCAACAACAACTTCACCCTCCGCAACTGTTGGAACATTTGGAATCACTCCTCGACACAGACGCCGATCTAACGAAACTCCTCAAAGTTTCTCACAGGCAGTATCACCTAGGCGATCACCAGAACAAGGCACACCACGTGTAGTTACCCCTCCAAACAATTGGGACCAACTCCAAAACATCCGAACTTTCTATCAACCATTACAACCATTAGATTTTAATCTCATTAATCAACAATTGGCAGAAGCTCATTTAACTGCCTCTGATAGTAGCGACAGTAGTGATACCGATACTGAAGACGAAATGGCAAACGCTGTACTTGATTACTTGGAAGACAACTTCCATAACCATACATCCCTCCGAGTCGATCCATTTTATGGAGATGGAACTCAGGATCCTCTTCAATAGATGCTCCATTTTGAGAAAGTCGCCCGCAGTAATGCATGGGATGAAGCGAAAAAGATTCGCAAGTATGCCACCTATCTTGAAGACGATGCTGAAGAATGGCATGATGAAATAAATGCCAACGACATGGCTGATTGGGCTGCTTGGAGAGCCGGATTCGTGGAAAAGTATTGTAACACCCGGTGGAGAAATAAATGGATACGTGAATTAGAAAACAATCGCCAACGGCAAGGAGAAACTGTCGATGCTTATTATGCGAGATTCAGACGATTGGTGAAACGAGTAGACATTAATGTTAACCAACATAAACGACTCTTTATAAAAGGATTGTTACCTCACATCGCACCATTGATAACTATGCAAGCCCCAGGTACCTTGGCTGCTGCTTTGGAACTAGCACAAGCTTATGAGGAAGGATTGGATATGGTAAATGAAATTGAACCTCGTAAACAAAAGGGTAAAAAGAAAGTTGTTGAAAGTTCAGACGAAGAGGAAGAGGAAGAAGCCGAAGAGGAAAGGAAATCAAAGAAAACAGTACTCAAAAAGAAAAAGAAGGAAACTAAAGTAACTTTTGACCCTGCTCACAACCTCGACGACTTGGCAAANCTAAGTTAACACTTTGGAGTCGACATCTCGAGACTCAACAAGGCGAACTGTTCAACGGTTAACCCCGGAAGAAAGAGAACAAAGAAGACAACGATATCAACAACGTCGACTTGAGCGACAAATTCAAAGAGAAAATCAGAATCCAGTTACTGTTAGGTTACCCGCAAGTAATTCAACAACAACTTCACCCTCCGCAACTGTTGGAACATTTGGAATCACTCCTCGACACAGACGCCGATCTAACGAAACTCCTCAAAGTTTCTCACAGGCAGTATCACCTAGGCGATCACCAGAACAAGGCACACCACGTGTAGTTACCCCTCCAAACAATTGGGACCAACTCCAAAACATCCGAACTTTCTATCAACCATTACAACCATTAGATTTTAATCTCATTAATCAACAATTGGCAGAAGCTCATTTAACTGCCTCTGATAGTAGCGACAGTAGTGATACCGATACTGAAGACGAAATGGCAAACGCTGTACTTGATTACTTGGAAGACAACTTCCATAACCATACATCCCTCCGAGTCGATCCATTTTATGGAGATGGAACTCAGGATCCTCTTCAATAGATGCTCCATTTTGAGAAAGTCGCCCGCAGTAATGCATGGGATGAAGCGAAAAAGATTCGCAAGTATGCCACCTATCTTGAAGACGATGCTGAAGAATGGCATGATGAAATAAATGCCAACGACATGGCTGATTGGGCTGCTTGGAGAGCCGGATTCGTGGAAAAGTATTGTAACACCCGGTGGAGAAATAAATGGATACGTGAATTAGAAAACAATCGCCAACGGCAAGGAGAAACTGTCGATGCTTATTATGCGAGATTCAGACGATTGGTGAAACGAGTAGACATTAATGTTAACCAACATAAACGACTCTTTATAAAAGGATTGTTACCTCACATCGCACCATTGATAACTATGCAAGCCCCAGGTACCTTGGCTGCTGCTTTGGAACTAGCACAAGCTTATGAGGAAGGATTGGATATGGTAAATGAAATTGAACCTCGTAAACAAAAGGGTAAAAAGAAAGTTGTTGAAAGTTCAGACGAAGAGGAAGAGGAAGAAGCCGAAGAGGAAAGGAAATCAAAGAAAACAGTACTCAAAAAGAAAAAGAAGGAAACTAAAGTAACTTTTGACCCTGCTCACAACCTCGACGACTTGGCAAAAAAATTTGAGAAGATGCAATTAAATTTAATTCAAAAAATGGAGAAATTAACTACTCAAGTCAACCAACAACCTAACTACCGCAACTGAGGAAATAATCGTGACAACTCTTCACCAAATAATTGGAACAATCGAAACAACCGAAACAATAGAAATAATAATCGAGAAACTCGTACTTGTTTCAAATGTGGAAAGGAAGGACACATTTCTTGGGACTGTCCTGATCGCAAGGATAATTCAGACAACTCTGCACACGCCAAATTGGTGAAAGTAGAAGAAGAAAGTGAAAAGGAGGAAGATAAACTTTTACAACACCTTCTTGAAGCTTATGATGCTTATTTGGGAAAACGAGAAAGAGATAACAGTAGTGACGAGGATACACCTATTAAACGACCTCGTGAAACTAATATTCCTGAGCCAAAACCAAGTTTAAATACCTTTGGACTTCCTAAAACAACGAGTATACCAGTACCTAAAGTTGTTAAAACTGAAATCACTCCAAAGAAAAAGTCCAAGAAAAAGGAAGTAATTAAAATGGTGAAAGGAAATAAGGAGAAGAAAAGGGAAAACGCAACTTGACCACCACTTTTCAGGAAAAAGGATTTTGACATCGTGGAACAGCTACAAAACCAACCTGCTGGTTTATCTTGGGCTGATGCTTTAGAAGTTCCATCTATTAGGAAAAGTTTCTTTGAAGCTCTTCGAAAACCAAAAGAAAAGGAAATTAAATTGGCAGACCAGGAATACTCTTTAAAAACTACCGCCTTAAAATGTAACGTCGCAGTAGGAGTTTATACTGTGCCTACTATTGTTGACAGTGGCGCAGCTATTAGTATTGTTACTCGCGATGCTATGGAACAACTGGGTTATGAAATTGAGGAAGCCTCTAAAAGTATCATCTTACCCGCTACTGGAAAGAAAACTCAACCTTTAGGAGTCATCTGTGATTTACCAATTACTATCCAAGGCCAAACTATTCCTATCGATGTGAAAGTAATTGATGCCGCTACTTATTCCTTGTTATTAGGAAACAATTGGCTAATGAAAGCTAATGCTTCGTACAATTGGAGCGACCAAGAATTAACCCTCAGATGGCGAGGAAAGACTCTTACCGTTCCTGCTAACTGTTCTAAAGAAACTAAGGAAGAGTTTTCTGAACTTATTGAAAATACTGATGACGAAAGTACTAATGAAAGTGATACCGAGACGGAAGAATCTGAAGGAGATAATGACGAAATTATTTTCAAAAATACAACAATTGAAGATCACGGTGACGAGAGCGATGAAGATACCGTGCCTGTATTCCTAAGTGAAAAATTAAATAAAAATAAATTGGATATTGGTCAATTAAATACTACCTAACAACAAAAGTTTGATAAATTGATGGAGCGAAATAAAGATTTATTTGCTAATGATGTTAGTTCATTGGGACGAACAAATATCATTAAACATCAAATAGATGTAGGAGAAGCAAAACCCATTAAACAACGCTTCTACCGAACACACCCCGATGAAGACCAATTTATCAAAGAGGAACTTGACAGAATGTTGGACAAGGGTTTAATAAAAAGATCCAAAAGCCCTTGGGCCTCTCCTGTTGTTCTTGTTAAAAAGAAAAATGGCAAGTTGAGATTTTGTGTAGATTACCGAAAGCTGAATACCGAAACACGAAAAGATGCTTACCCAATCCCTCGCATTGAAGATATGTTGGATGCACTCCGAGATGCAAAATGGTTTACCACCCTTGATCTTGCTAGTGGTTATTGGCAAGTGGAAATGGATCCAAAAGACCAGGATAAAACTGCATTTATTATCAAACAAGGAACTTATGAGTTCACTGTAATGCCCTTTGGACTTACTAATGCTCCATCTACCTTTCAACGCCTTATGGATCATGTTTTAAATGACATGTTATATCAAGGAGTCATTGTTTACCTCGATGATATCAACATTTACTCAAAAACTTTCGACGAACACTTAACTAAATTGGGAAAAGTGTTTCAACGACTACGAGCCGCCGGATTAAAACTTGGACCTGACAAATGTCACTTCTTACAACCTAAATTAGAATTTCTGGGACACATTGTCAGTGGAAATGGAATTATGGCTGACCCCGCAAAAATTGAAAAGGTTAAAAACTTTCTGATACCAACTACCAGGACTAGAGTCCGCAGTTTCTTAGGATTGGCATCCTACTACAGAAAATTTATTAAGGACTTTTCCACAATTGCCCAATCACTCAATAAATTGTTGCGAAAAGACTCCGAACTAGAATGGACCGAAAAATGTCAACAGTCCTTCGATGCTTTAAAAGGAAAGTTAATTACCGAACCAATTTTATCCTACCCTGATTTCACTCGAACCTTCTATTTAACTACTGATGNTTAGTTCATTGGGACGAACAAATATCATTAAACATCAAATAGATGTAGGAGAAGCAAAACCCATTAAACAACGCTTCTACCGAACACACCCCGATGAAGACCAATTTATCAAAGAGGAACTTGACAGAATGTTGGACAAGGGTTTAATAAAAAGATCCAAAAGCCCTTGGGCCTCTCCTGTTGTTCTTGTTAAAAAGAAAAATGGCAAATTAAGATTTTGTGTAGATTACCGAAAGTTGAATACCGAAACACGAAAAGATGCTTACCCAATCCCTCGCATTGAAGATATGTTGGATGCACTCCGAGATGCAAAATGGTTTACCACCCTTGATCTTGCTAGTGGTTATTGGCAAGTGGAAATGGATCCAAAAGACCAGGATAAAACTGCATTTATTATCAAACAAGGAACTTATGAGTTCACTGTAATGCCCTTTGGACTTACTAATGCTCCATCTACCTTTCAACGCCTTATGGATCATGTTTTAAATGACATGTTATATCAAGGAGTCATTGTTTACCTCGATGATATCAACATTTACTCAAAAACTTTCGACGAACACTTAACTAAATTGGGAAAAGTGTTTCAACGACTACGAGCCGCCGGATTAAAACTTGGACCTGACAAATGTCACTTCTTACAACCTAAATTAGAATTTCTGGGACACATTGTCAGTGGAAATGGAATTATGGCTGACCCCGCAAAAATTGAAAAGGTTAAAAACTTTCTGATACCAACTACCAGGACTAGAGTCCGCAGTTTCTTAGGATTGGCATCCTACTACAGAAAATTTATTAAGGACTTTTCCACAATTGCCCAATCACTCAATAAATTGTTGCGAAAAGACTCCGAACTAGAATGGACCGAAAAATGTCAACAGTCCTTCGATGCTTTAAAAGGAAAGTTAATTACCGAACCAATTTTATCCTACCCTGATTTCACTCGAACCTTCTATTTAACTACTGATGGTTCCGCACAAGGGTTAGGAGCTGTTTTGAGTCAACGCGATGATGAAGGACATGAAAAAGTCATTGCTTATGCCAGCAAAGTCTTGTAGGAGCGCAGAAACAATATGGCGCAACTGAACTTGAATGTTTAGCTGTTATTTGGGCAGTTGAACATTTCTATTCTTATTTAGGATTCAAACATTTTGTGTTAATAACTGACCATTCCGCATTAAAATGGTTATATTCGAGTGTACCGAAAGGAAGATTGGCAAGATGGATATTACGATTACAGCCGTATGATTTTGAAGTACAACACAAACCAGGAAAAGAAAATACTAACGCTGATGCGTTATCCCGTCTTTAATTGAACAGATAATTATAAAAGAAATAAATCTGACGTAAAATACAATTCGGACCAAGTTGTCAGTGTCTTGGCAAACATTTATTAGAGTTTATTGAAGTAACCAAATCAAGATGGATTCCAACAATTTTATAATTATTTAAATAATCAAACATTCCCAGAACCCCAATCACCTCGCGAACGCAAACAATTTTTGAATAAAGTCAAACATTTTCAGTTATACAATGGACAGTTATTTAAGAAACCACGAAGAAATAATCAGCAATTCATCAAAGTAATAGGGAGACATGAAATGGAACCCCTGTTATNTTGTGACTCTTGCCAAAGGTTTGGAAGACCAAAAAGGACGGAACCTCTACATACCATACCTGTTGGACAACCTTTTGAACAAATTGGAATTGATATTGTAGGACCTTTACCAGTTACCCCACGAGGAAACCGATATATTGTAGTTGCTATGGATTACCTTACAAAATGGCCGGAAGCGAAACCTTTGACAAACGCAACTGCCGAAGCTGTTGCTCAGTTTATCTATGATGAAATTATTTGTCGACATGGTGCCCCTACAGTTCTAATCTCAGACCAGGGCACACATTTTAAAAATAAAGTAATTGATGAGCTAAGTGATAAATTTAGGATGGAACATCGCTTTTCATCACCATATCATCCGCAAACTAATGGACTAGTGGAACGTTTTAATCAAACACTTTGTGAAGGGTTAAAGAAAGTCCGAGATCCTATGAATTGGGATAATTATATAACCTCTATACTATTTGCTTATCGGACAAATAAACAAAACACCACTAAATATACTCCATTCTTTTTAAATCATGGAAGAGAAGCCCGATTACCAATTGAAATCGATGGTCAACAAGAAATTGTTGAATATGATCTTGAAGATACTATCCTGCAGCGAGCTTATGAACTAATTGATCAATTACCAGTTCATCGACAAAAAGCTAGGGATAATATACAGAAGTCACAAAAGTCACAGGAACGACGACATTTGGAGAAAATGCCACAGATTGTCAAATATAAGGAAGGTGACAAAGTTTTAATGTATGACTCTCGGTTGGATAAACAATGGTCTGGAAAACTTGATACCCGATGGAAAGGACCATTTACCATAAGTAAATGCTTGGATAAGGGAGTTTATGCCCTGAAAAATCAATTCAATCAACCCCTGAAGGAATTGATACATGCTGATCGACTAAAATTGTATAAAGGTCGTACCACATGGGAGCCACAATTAGTAATAGATAATTCTGTGTAAATTAATGGAAATTAGGTTACCAAAAATAGTGATACTATGCGTAACTTTAATTAATATTTAAGCAACAGACTCTCTACTTTTTAGAAAATTTAGTCAGCATGACACAAAACCAGCGATTTTTAGACAAAATGCATTTATATAAACAAGACCTTTTGAATATTGAAGGAAATGTACCTATCCAACAAATAGACCCATACAAACTTACTGACCCTTGGGAACAATCCATCGATACAGTATTTCAATTGTTAAGACAAGAAATTATTCATCGTAATCGAATCAAGACATTAATGTATACTTATTATTTGGGGGAGTTATTAAGTCTTAGAACTTTACCTCGAATGTCATGGTTAGATTATGTGCAACAAAATGATATCTCTGATGAATATCATTATTATCTGNATTTAGGATGGAACATCGCTTTTCATCACCATATCATCCGCAAACTAATGGACTAGTGGAACGTTTTAATCAAACACTTTGTGAAGGTTTAAAGAAAGTCCGAGATCCTATGAATTGGGATAATTATATAACCTCTATACTATTTGCTTATCGGACAAATAAACAAAACACCACTAAATATACTCCATTCTTTTTAAATCATGGAAGAGAAGCCCGATTACCAATTGAAATCGATGGTCAACAAGAAATTGTTGAATATGATCTTGAAGATACTATCCTGCAGCGAGCTTATGAACTAATTGATCAATTACCAGTTCATCGACAAAAAGCTAGGGATAATATACAGAAGTCACAAAAGTCACAGGAACGACGACATTTGGAGAAAATGCCACAGATTGTCAAATATAAGGAAGGTGACAAAGTTTTAATGTATGACTCTCGGTTGGATAAACAATGGTCTGGAAAACTTGATACCCGATGGAAAGGACCATTTACCATAAGTAAATGCTTGGATAAGGGAGTTTATGCCCTGAAAAATCAATTCAATCAACCCCTGAAGGAATTGATACATGCTGATCGACTAAAATTGTATAAAGGTCGTACCACATGGGAGCCACAATTAGTAATAGATAATTCTGTGTAAATTAATGGAAATTAGGTTACCAAAAATAGTGATACTATGCGTAACTTTAATTAATATTTAAGCAACAGACTCTCTACTTTTTAGAAAATTTAGTCAGCATGACACAAAACCAGCGATTTTTAGACAAAATGCATTTATATAAACAAGACCTTTTGAATATTGAAGGAAATGTACCTATCCAACAAATAGACCCATACAAACTTACTGACCCTTGGGAACAATCCATCGATACAGTATTTCAATTGTTAAGACAAGAAATTATTCATCGTAATCGAATCAAGACATTAATGTATACTTATTATTTGGGGGAGTTATTAAGTCTTAGAACTTTACCTCGAATGTCATGGTTAGATTATGTGCAACAAAATGATATCTCTGATGAATATCATTATTATCTGGGAGCAATGAGAACCTATAAAGTATTTCAGGATGATAGAGAACAGATTTATAGAACAAATTACTTATCTTTATATGTAATGGCTCGAATGAGTAAAAATAACTTCGACAATAATTTCATGCCTTTTGTACAGGCTATTAGAGATATTTCAGTGAATATAAGGTCATAAGAGGACTTATGAATTAATTGGGAGGGTAACTGTTACCGTAGTAATATTGTAGTAGTCATATTTTAATTATTATTATATATTATTGACTTATATTATTTATTATTTTATTATTATTATTATATTTAGTTAGTATTTATTTATTTATTTATATTCTTATCTGAAATACGAAAGACAAATTGATTTACAAATATGTAGTTGTGTAGTGTNACAAAAAAAAAAAAAAATTTTAATGTTACAGAAATGAAATATATATTATCTTGTAGCTAAGAACCAGATCTTTTGATCTGTCATAGGAATATTATAGTAGAAAATCGCTCCTAGTCATATAAAATTGATTTGAAATTAAAGCTAAAATTAATTATTTTTAAAAATTTAAAAATAATTATTTAATAAATTTTATAATTGTGCCAGCCAATCAGAATTACGCCATTATTTAGCCTTTGTACCAGAATTTAGCCATTGCGCCTGATTGCGCTGTAGCTAAATTCTGGGCTCAATTGGCTAAATTAAATCTGACTAAATTCCTGGCTTAATTCGTATTGCGCTGTTACCGTAGTAATATTGTAGTAGTCATATTTTAATTATTATTATATATTATTGACTTATATTATTTATTATTTTATTATTATTATTATATTTAGTTAGTATTTATTTATTTATTTATATTCTTATCTGAAATATGAAAGACAAATTGATTTACAAATATGTAGTTGTGTAGTGTAACTGTGTCCTGTAATAGATTTACCATAGATAGTAGTAAATTAATATGTAGATCATGTATTACGAGGACCCAAAGGACCCAAAGGACCTAAAGGATCCAAAGGACCTAAAGGACCCAAAGGACCCAAAAATTAGTTATATAAAGGATGGATTTTGGCCTGAGGCAAAGGCAGTCAGTTTTATAGTCAGATTTAGAATTCGTTAGTTTAGGATTCTATCCTTTAATTAGGAAGCCTTTTGTAACTAATTTATTTGTAAATTAGTCTCTTTTGTATTTGCAATTACCATTAATAAAGGTTATTATTACCTTGAAATTATTAGTATTATTGTTTTGTTAATAATAACCAAACCCTTTGTATTGAATCGCCTACTTTATCATTTGGAGCACCGTCTCGTGATATCAGTAGTTAACACTAATCAATACACTTATTAACAGTAGTTATTTAACTTCTAGAACCTACCTATTAGTAGTAGTTGTATCTATTTTGACTAATAGTTTCCTTGAATAATATCTTTAATATTATTTCAAGAGTTCCTGTTCATCCCACGTGTTTATTAAGAAGAATAAACCTCCGTCGGTAACAGCGCCTACTATCCTTACAATAAACTCATATGTTTCTTGTTTAGTGATAAATGCAGTTTTATCCTAATCTTTTGGATCCATTTTCACTTGCCAATATCTACTAGTAAGATTAAGAATGGTAAACCATTTTGCATCTCGAAGTGCATCTAACATATCTTCAATGCGGAGAATTGGGTAAGCATTTTTTCGTGTTTCAGTATTTAATTTGCGATAGTTAACTCAAAATCTCAATTTGCTATTTTTTTTTTGACTAGGACAACAGGAGAGGTCCAAGGGCTTTTAGATTTTTTTATCAAACCCTTGTTCAACATTTGGTCAAGTTCCTCCTTGATAAATTGGTCTTTATCAGGGTGTATTCAGTAGAAGCGTTGTTTAATTAATTTTACTTCTCCTACATCAATTTGATATTTAATGATATTTGTTCATCCCAGTGAACTAACATCATTGGTAAATAAACCTTTGTTTCTCTTCATTAATTTATCAAATTTGTATTGTCAGTTATTATTTAGTTGGCCAATATCCAATTCATTTTTATTTAACTTTTCACTCAAGAATACAAGTACGGTATCCTCATTATTTTCGTCATCATCATCTTCAATCGTTGTATTTTTAAAAATGATTTCTTCATCGTCTTCTTTAGATTCTTCGGTTTCAATATCACCTTCATTAGCACTTTCTTCGTTGGTATTTTTGATGAGTTCAGAAAATTTTTCTTTAATTTCCTTAGAACAATTGGCAGGAACAGTAAGAGTTTTTCCTCGCCATTTGAAAGTTAATTCTTGTTCGCTCCAATTATATGAAACATTAGCTTTCATTAATCAATTGTTTCTTAACAATAAGGAATATGTAGCAGCATCGATTACTTTCACATCAATAGGAATAATTTGGTCTTGGATAATAATTGGTAAGTTACGGATAACTTCTAAAGGTTGAGTTTTCTGTTTAGTAACAGGTAAGATAATACTTTTAGAAACTTCCTCAATTTCATAACCTAGCTGTTCCATGACATCGCGAGTAATAATGCTAATAGATGTGTCACTGTCAATAATAGTAGGCACAATGTAAGCTCCTACTATGACATTACATTTTAAAGTGGTAGTTTTTAAAGAACATTTCTGATCTGCAAATTTAATTTCTTTTTTTTTAGGTTTTCAGAGAGTTTCAAAGAAACTTTTTCTAATAGATGAGATTTCTAAAGCATCGGTTCACCCTATAAAAATTACGATATTTAAAATATACTTAAAATATATTTAAAATATATTTTATTAAGTATTTTTTAAGTATTTTTTAAGTATATAAGAAATTACTTAAAATATTGTTATTTTATACTTAAAATATATTTAAAATATATTTAAAAAATACTTAAAAAATACTTAATTTAAGTAATGAGTAAGTATGTTTTAAGTATATATTTAAAATATACTTAAAATATTATTAAAACATATTTAAAATTAAGTATATTTTAAATATATACCTAAAACATACTTACTCATTACCTAAATTAAATATTTTTTAAACATATTTTAATATATTTTAGATACAAAATAATAATATTTTGAGTAGTTTTTTATGAATACAATTAAGTATATTTTAAGTATATTTTAATTTATTTTAATAATATTTTAATAATATTTTAATTATATTTTAAGTATTTTTTAAACATACGTATTTCTTATAGGGCCAAGATAAACTAGCAGGTTGGTTCTGTAGCTATTCCACAATATCAAAATTTTTTTTCCTGAAGAGGGATGGTCGAGTTGTATTTTCCTTTTTCTTTTTCTTATTTTCTTTTATCATTTTAATTACTTCCTTTTTTTTGGACTTTTTCTTTGGAGTGATTTCAGTTTTAATAACTTTAGGTACTGGTACATTCGTAGTTTTAGGAAGTTCAAAAGTATTCAAACTTGATTTTAGCTCAGGAATATTAGTTTTATGAGGTCGTTTAATAGGTGTATCCTCGTCACTACTGTCATTTCTTTTTCGTTTTCCCAAATAAGCATCATAAGCATTGAGAAGATGTAAAAGTTTATCTTCCTCTTTTTCACTTTCTTCTTCAACTTCTATTAATTTAGCATGCAGAGTTGTCTGAATTATCCTTTCGATCATGACAGTCCTAAGAGATATGTCTTTTCTTTCTACATTTGAAACAAATACGAGTTTTCCAATTGTTATTTCAGTTGCCCTATAAGAAGTCGTATTACTTAAAATATACTTAAATTTTTTTAAAATATATTTAAAAATTTTTAAAATATACTTAAAATATACTTAAAATATACTTAAAATTTCTTAAAATATACTTAAAATTTTTTAAAATATACTTAAAATATACTTAAAATTTTTTAAAATATACTTAAAATATACTTAAAATTTTTAAAATATACTTAAAATATACTTAAAATATACTTAAAATTTTTAAAATATACTTAAAATATACTTAAAATATACTTAAAATTTTTAAAATATACTTAAAATATACTTAAAATATACTTAAAATTTTTAAAATATACTTAAAATATACTTAAAATATACTTAAAATTTTTAAAATATACTTAAAATATACTTAAAATATACTTAAAATTTTTAAAATATACTTAAAATATACTTAAAATATACTTAAAATTTCTTAAAATATACTTAAAGTATACTTAAAATAGACTTAAAACAGGTAATGATAAGTATATTTTAAGTACGTATGAGTATATTTTAAGTATATTTTAAATATATTAAAAATTATGTCACCCGAATTAAATATATTTTTAAGTATATTTTAAGTATATTTTTTACATATATTTTTAAGTATATTTTTTAAACATATTTTAAATATATTTTAAGTATATTTTAAGTATTTCAACATATATATCAAAATATACTTAAAATATACTTAAAATATGCTTAAAAATATATTTAAAAATATACGTAAAAAATATACTTAAAATATACTTAAAAATATATTTAATTCGGGTGACATAATTTTTAAAATATACTTAAAATATACTTAAAATATACTTAAAATTTCTTAAAATATACTTAAAGTATACTTAAAATAGACTTAAAACAGGTAATGATAAGTATATTTTAAGTACGTATGAGTATATTTTAAGTATATTTTAAATATATTAAAAATTATGTCACCCGAATTAAATATATTTTTAAGTATATTTTAAGTATATTTTTTACATATATTTTTAAGTATATTTTTTAAACATATTTTAAATATATTTTAAGTATATTTTAAGTATTTCAACATATATATCAAAATATACTTAAAATATACTTAAAATATGCTTA
This sequence comes from Diversispora epigaea, assembly GCA_003547095.1. Taxonomy (NCBI): domain Eukaryota; kingdom Fungi; phylum Glomeromycota; class Glomeromycetes; order Diversisporales; family Diversisporaceae; genus Diversispora; species Diversispora epigaea. The sequence goes on along the minus strand of PQFF01000547.1, from coordinate 197,274 downwards.
AAAATATATTTAAAAATATACGTAAAAAATATACTTAAAATATACTTAAAAATATATTTAATTCAGGTGACATAATTTTTAATATATTTAAAATATACTTAAAATATACTTACACATACTTAAAATATACTTATCATTACCTGTTTTAAGTATATTTTAAGTATATTTTAAGAAATTTTAAGTATATTTTAAAAAATTTTAAGTATATTTCAGGTATATTTTAAAAAATTTTAAGTATATTTTAAGTATATTTTAAAAAATTTTAAGTATATTTTAAGTATATTTTAAGTATATTTTAAAAATTTTTAAGTATATTTTAAAAAAATTTAAGTATATTTTAAGTATATGACTTCTTATAGGGTTGTTTCGATTATTTCAATTGTTCCAATTGTTTTGTGAAGAGTTATCACGATTATTTTCTCGGTTGCGGTAGTTAAATTGTTGGTTAATTTATGTAGTTAGTTTTTCCATTTTTTAAATTAAATTCAATTGTATCTTTTCAAACTTCTTTGCCAAGTTGTCGAGATTGTAAGCAAACATCAGGAAATTTTTTATAACGAAAACCTTCGAAGTTTAACGTTAACGTTGATTATCACTACGTTATCCTTCGGAGGTTTTCGGTAACCTTCGAAGGTTATCGATTTTGATATTTTTATATGGTGAAATCTTACGAATATTATCGTTTTTGTAGTTATCTTGTATCGGAGGTTCTTGATAACCTCCGCTTATGTTAGATATTCATAATATATCGTTTCGTTAAACTTCGATGGTCATCACCTATATTTAATTTTCGTAAATCTCAGCACATTTATTTTTGTTGTATTCCGCATACGTTTATAATGCAGCAATTTTAATCGACATTGTATTGTTAACAATATCCTTCGAAGTTTATCGCAGCAATTTTAATCGACATTGCACCGTTAGCAATATCCTTCGAAGTTTATCGCATCAATTTTAATTGACATTGCACTGTTGATAATATCCTTCGAAGTTTATCACAGCAATCGACATTTCATATTATCATTAGTGATACCTGTCGTAATTTAAAAAAAGTGTCGCAATTATATGGCGCAATTCATTTTTCCTTATGGCATAATTAGTTGCAACTGGTTGCAACTCTTGCAAATAATTACGACAGGTATCACTAATTATCATTATGATTTTATGAAATTTTCAATCTCATATGAATATTATAAATATACCGTAAATATTTGCGACCATATTCGCAATGAAATTTCCAAATAAGTATTATCGTGTAATTTTCTGGTTCTAATATTTTTAACATTTTTGAAAGATCGTGTAAGTTAGCAATATCCTTCGAAGTTTATCACATCAATTTTAATTGGTATTGCACTGTTGATAATATCCTTCGAAGTTTATCACAACAATCGACATTTCATATTATCATTAGTGATACCTGTCGTAATTCAAAAAAAGTGTCGCAATTATATGGCGCAATTCATTTTTCCTTATGGCATAATTAGTTGCAACCAGTTGCAACTCTTGCAAATAATTACGATAGGTATCACTAATTATCATTATGATTTTATGAAATTTTCAATCTCATATGAATATTATAAATATACCGTAAATATTCGCGACCACATTCGCAATGAAATTTCCAAATAAGTATTATCGTGTAATTTTCCGGTTCTAATATTTTTAACGTTTTTGAAAGATTGTATAAGTTAGCAATATCCTTCGAAGTTTATCGCATCAATTTTAATTGACATTGTACTGTTTTTGAAGTTTATCACAGCAATTTTAATTAACATTGTTCTGTTAATGATATTGTAGTAATTTTTAATCGATATTTCACATATGAATATTATAAATATACCATAAACATTCGCCACCACATTCGCAATGAAATTTCCAAATAAGTATTATCGTGTAATTTTCTGTTTCTAATATTTTTAATGTTTTTGATAGATCGTGTAATATTCTCAGCATATGTTGACATGCTGTGAAATTATTGAAATAAATACAATGTTATTATTTTGTTTGTACTGCATTATAAGTTTACGAAAATAAGTGAAAAGTTATTAATTACAGAATCCATATATTATCTCTTAAACCTTCAATTTTCACATACTACTATGTTTTAGCAACCAAATTTGTCTGCTGGACGGTCCAAGAGATAAATAGGCAGAGATTCTTTAAGAATTTTATCTTTACTTTACTGTTCTAACTGACCTTTATACATTCTTTTCTTAAATACTTTGTGGGAAGAAAAATTGCAAATATCTTTTTGAGGTAAATGGAAACAAGATATGTATCAGTGGCTAATTTCAAGGAGGTCGAATTTTTACTAAAATTCATATCTTTATTTATCAATATAGGAGGATTTACCATTGATTTGTGTCTAGGAGGTATTTATTAATCATTTGATTCTTTTTGAAATTTTTTGGTAATGCTTAACTGATTAATTGTATTATTTTTCGAAAGGTTACAACTAGATTATTATTACAATTGAATTATTATAAATACAATATTTTTTCCATCACTTTTTTTTATAAAATTAAAATGTCCACTCCCGGTCGTAAAAATAAGAGAAAAGAAACCACTGGAAACCCAAATAAAAAAAAAATTCGAACCCAGGATACAGACCAAATTAATCGTGAGACTTCAGATGTAACCGAAGGTAATAATAATAATCTGTTCCTTTTTTTAAAAATATTTTCTAATATTTATTTATAGGAACACAAGAAGGAACCCAAGAAGAAACGCAACATGAAGGAATACTGGGGGGAAGCACTAAAAATTTAACACTTGATAAATTAATTATGCAAAATGCTGAATTAATAAAAACATGTAATACCTTGAATAATAAAATCGACAATTTAGAAAAAATAATTGTCGAATTCATTGAAAACAAAAAAGATGAAATTTCATCTGAATTTGTTACGGTAATTTTGATTGCGAAACCTTTCGTTTGATAATAAATTATAAAGGATTACTTATAATTTGTTTTATTATTAGAAATTAGTAAAGAAAATAGCAGATGAAACCTTTAATAAAGTCATTTATCCAACACAAGACGATTTTAAAAAAATCTCGGAATCTGTCGCAAAAAAAAATTATAGAGAAATATTTAATACGTATTCTTTAAAAAAATGGAATAC
>PQFF01000547.1:179323-193838 GCA_003547095.1 Diversispora epigaea | reverse complement strand
CTACTATGTTTTAGCAACCAAATTTGTCTGCTGGACGGTCCAAGAGATAAATAGGCAGAGATTCTTTAAGAATTTTATCTTTACTTTACTGTTCTAACTGACCTTTATACATTCTTTTCTTAAATACTTTGTGGGAAGAAAAATTGCAAATATCTTTTTGAGGTAAATGGAAACAAGATATGTATCAGTGGCTAATTTCAAGGAGGTCGAATTTTTACTAAAATTCATATCTTTATTTATCAATATAGGAGGATTTACCATTGATTTGTGTCTAGGAGGTATTTATTAATCATTTGATTCTTTTTGAAATTTTTTGGTAATGCTTAACTGATTAATTGTATTATTTTTCGAAAGGTTACAACTAGATTATTATTACAATTGAATTATTATAAATACAATATTTTTTCCATCACTTTTTTTTATAAAATTAAAATGTCCACTCCCGGTCGTAAAAATAAGAGAAAAGAAACCACTGGAAACCCAAATAAAAAAAAAATTCGAACCCAGGATACAGACCAAATTAATCGTGAGACTTCAGATGTAACCGAAGGTAATAATAATAATCTGTTCCTTTTTTTAAAAATATTTTCTAATATTTATTTATAGGAACACAAGAAGGAACCCAAGAAGAAACGCAACATGAAGGAATACTGGGGGGAAGCACTAAAAATTTAACACTTGATAAATTAATTATGCAAAATGCTGAATTAATAAAAACATGTAATACCTTGAATAATAAAATCGACAATTTAGAAAAAATAATTGTCGAATTCATTGAAAACAAAAAAGATGAAATTTCATCTGAATTTGTTACGGTAATTTTGATTGCGAAACCTTTCGTTTGATAATAAATTATAAAGGATTACTTATAATTTGTTTTATTATTAGAAATTAGTAAAGAAAATAGCAGATGAAACCTTTAATAAAGTCATTTATCCAACACAAGACGATTTTAAAAAAATCTCGGAATCTGTCGCAAAAAAAAATTATAGAGAAATATTTAATACGTATTCTTTAAAAAAATGGAATACATTTTACGTCGGTCGAATAATGGCGAATGTAATTATTTTTACCTTGTTGCTAAAATATTATTTTTCAAAATATTTTAGATAATTGCATATAATATTAAATTTTTAGTTATTGAAAAAGCATCGCCAACTACGAGGAACTGCTGCCTCCACTTATCGAAAAGCCCTATTTAGTATTTTTGGAGAAAAAGAACTGCCCTATATACAGAGTACCGATGATCATAATGTGATCGCAACATGGAAAACATCTCCGCAGGTCCGCAAAATTTACGGAAACCTTTTTGAAAGAATACCCAACTCCGAAACTACATATATTGATTGTGTATTAGAAAAAACCTATAATGCTGATACGCCGATCCATCAGAAAGCTTTCGCTATTGTTACATGCGAAAACTTTCTAAATCCCAAGTTGCCAAATATAATTAGTAAAGAAAAAATAATAAAACCATTGTTACTTATTTTTGAGGTAAATTCTATATATATATATAGTTACATAAAAAATTTAATAAAAATAACAATTTCAAAAATTTTTAGGAACAAATAAAAAAAGGTGAAAGTCTTCATCGCGAAGTCAACCATTCAACTGAAAGTAAAGATGAAGATGATGAAGATGAAGAAGCTTTTATAAATGAAGAAGAATAAATTTATAAAATAGCAATAATTTTTTTTATAATTTTGTATATAAATATTTTATAATATAGCGAAATTATTAAAAGTAACACACGTCTTAATATGGAAATATAATTATTATAAATACAATGATAGTCGTTAAATATCAATTAAAATNTAAAACTTCGTATACCAACCACATAAAACAATGTCTCAAAAGTGTAGATTCGTCTGAAGAATTAAGTTTGGAAGTAATGATGATCGATAGTTTAGAAAGCGAAAATTTATTAAATAATGAGGTAAAAAAAAATAATAAAAAAAATAATTTCAAAGTAGCTTATACTAACCTCGATGTTTATAGAATAATTTCGAAAGTATTCACGAGAATTCAAATGAAGATGAAGGTGAAGGTGAAAATGAAGATGAAGATAATGATTCATATAATGCTGAAGTTGAAGAAGAATCTTTAACTAGTGATATCAGCCATTCCAGTGTTTTCTTTTTTGAAAATATAGAATTATCTAACAGTGAACCTGAAAATTACTTATTTAATAATTATGCTTCGGACTATAATAATATTTGTGAAGAAGTGGAATTTATCGAGTTTCCTAATAATGCATACGCTGATTTAATGGCTCTTGTTATCAATTATAATCTATCTAATGAAGCTACCAATGCCGTGATTCGTTTTTTTAATGAACATTCCAATCTTTCTTTATCTCCTCTTCCGAAAAATGCCAAAAAAGGACGCGAATTAATGGAAAAAATGAAAATTCCCACTTTAACATCTAAAAAACACAAAATTCTTACTCATAATAATATAGATTATTATTTATTTTATCATCCCGTTCTCAATTGCATTAAAAATATTTTATCTATTTCCGACATATCACAAAATTNTTGTAATATAGTACAAAGGTGAAAAGGCTTACAGTGAACAATACACTGGAAATTGGTGGAAGAATACTGAAGCTTCTTTACCACATGGTTCAAACCTTTTATCCATAATACTTTATTCTGATGCTACTACTACTGATACCTTAGGTAAATCCTCTTTGCATCCTATCTATATATCAATTGGAAATATTTCAACTAAAAGGCGTAATAAATCTGACGCTAAACAATTACTTGGATACCTTCCTATCTTAAAAGCAAAGGATAAATCTGAAAAAAAATCTAAAGACTTTAAAAAATTAGTACGCTTAATCTTCCATAATTCTATGAAATTTTTATTAGATCCTTTATTTGCAGAAAAAGGTATTGATTTAGAAGTTGATAATAAAACATTTTGATTCTTTCCCCGTATATCAACAATCATATCACTGGTCGAATGGAAAAAAATAGGACGGTTTTATCATGAATAGGATTCCGATTGATGGCTAAATTTGCTAAGATTTATTAAGTATAGGCAGTCGATTTTTTCCGATTTATAAATAGGAATTTCCGATTTATGAATTTTCACAAATAGGATGTCCGATTTATGCATATTTTCGTCATCAATAGGATTCCGATTTTTGTTCATTCGACCAGTGTATGTGATTGGCCGGAAGCTGCTACATTTAGTTTAGTATACAAATCAACTAATTCGAACTTTCCTTGTCATTTTTGTTTAATTTCAAAGACGTTGTTGGCGAATACCGATTTGTCGGATGTAACTTTTCGTAATAACGAAAATATGCAAGAATATTTTTACAATAATGCTGGACAGGATGTGAGTTTGGAAAATATCCCTAATTATTTTTGATCTTTACCAAGTATAAATGTATATTCAGCAACAGTTCCAGATAGAATGCACCATTTAGATTTGGGACTATTTCATTACCAAATAGAATTTACTCAAGCACTTCTTCAAAAACAAGATAGTTCATTAGTCAATAAAATAGACAACAGACTTTCGAAAATTCCACGATTTCAAAAATTTCAAATGTTCACTAATGGACTTCAATCAATTTCCAGAATGTCTGCAAAAGAATATAGAATTCTAATGAAAGTAATGGTATTTGTGGTAGATAACTTATATAAAGAAAATGAAAATAATGTTGAAAATTTTGTTGAAAATAAAAAATTATCAGAAGTATATGCAAAATGGAATAAAATGTACATGATGAGCAGATCAGAAATATTCACAGAAAGCGATCTCGAAAATTTTCAGGTATGTTATTAAAAAATAAAATCTTGATTTTACTAATTATATACTAAATAATTTATCTTTTTAGAAAGATACGTTTGAATGGGCAAAACTATTTGTTGAAATATTTAAACCATATTCGCGTTCCAAATTAAAATTTCCAAAATTTCACTCGTGGATTTACCACATTTTCGAATCAATCCGTCAGTTTGGTATAATAAATGGATATACAACAGAAACTTACGAAAGTTTGCATAAGGATTTTGTTAAAATCTCTTACCGAATGAGCAATAAAAAAAATGTGGAAGATCAAATAATGAAAACAGTAAGTTAACTATTTTATTATAAATAATATAAATGAACTGTTAATTAATTCATAACTTTTAAATTTAGTTGAAAAGACAAGATATAATAAACGTGATTAATAAAAAACAAAAGAAGAAGAAGCCGACTAAACTGTTGAACTTTTCATCAAAGCTTTTNGGATACCGATTTGTCGGATGTAACTTTTCGTAATAACGAAAATATGCAAGAATATTTTTACAATAATGCTGGACAGGATGTGAGTTTGGAAAATATCCCTAATTATTTTTGGTCTTTACCAAGTATAAATGTATATTCAGCAACAGTTCCAGATAGAATGCACCATTTAGATTTGGGACTATTTCATTACCAAATAGAATTTACTCAAGCACTTCTTCAAAAACAAGATAGTTCATTAGTCAATAAAATAGACAACAGACTTTCGAAAATTCCACGATTTCAAAAATTTCAAATGTTCACTAATGGACTTCAATCAATTTCCAGAATGACTGCAAAAGAATATAGAATTCTAATGAAAGTAATGGTATTTGTGGTAGATAACTTATATAAAGAAAATGAAAATAATGTTGAAAATTTTGTTGAAAATAAAAAATTATCAGAAGTATATGCAAAATGGAATAAAATGTACATGATGAGCAGATCAGAAATATTCACAGAAAGCGATCTCGAAAATTTTCGGGTATGTTATTAAAAATTAAAATCTTGATTTTACTAATTATATACTAAATAATTTATCTTTTTAGAAAGATACGTTTGAATGGGCAAAACTATTTGTTGAAATATTTAAACCATATTCGCGTTCCAAATTAAAATTTCCAAAATTTCACTCGTGGATTTACCACATTTTCGAATCAATCCGTCAGTTTGGTATAATAAATGGATATACAACAGAAACTTACGAAAGTTTGCATAAGGATTTTGTTAAAATCCCTTACCGAATGAGCAATAAAAAAAATGTGGAAGATCAAATAATGAAAACAGTAAGTTAACTATTTTATTATAAATAATATAAATGAACTGTTAATTAATTCATAACTTTTAAATTTAGTTGAAAAGACAAGATATAATAAACGTGATTAATAAAAAACAAAAGAAGAAGAAGCCGACTAAACTGTTGAACTTTTCATCAAAGCTTTTTGAAACAAAATTAACAGAAGCAAATATATATTTTTGTGAAAAAATGAATGATCCAAATATTAACGATAATATGATTAAAGGTTTTAACCAATTTTTAGAATGTTTCGACGATTTTTTAGATAATATTTTAGAAGTTAAAAATATTAAGGAATGTGATATTATTATATATGGTACGGCAACTTTAGAAAATGGATCAATAATAAGGGCAAAAAACAAATTTCATGATAAACCATGGTTCAGTAATGTAGCAATTTCGATGGATTCTAATAAATCTTCTGATTATCAATCCGATGAAGGATTATGTTATGATAAAATTTTATTAATGGCAAAAATTGAAATTGAAGAAAAACCTCCATTAAATCTCGCATTAGTTCAATGGTACGACTTCAAATTTGAAAAAAATTCCTATCTCTATAATTGTCTTCTTTTAAAATTAGTGGAGTTATATAATTTAATTCCAATTGAAACTATAGATAATATTGTATATATTATACCTCGTTTTGACAAAGATAATGAATATTTTGTTAATAAATATATTTCATAATATTGCGAAATTATTTTTTAAATTTTATAACTTCTGTAATGTTTTATTTCTTATAATAATAATAATAAAAAATTAAAAATTTCTTTTAACATAAAATATAATATTATTATCAAAATATTATAATAAAAAAAATAAAAAAAATAAAAAAAAATTTCACAATATTTTTGAAATTAATTTAAGTTCCTGAAATGATTTTTCCTTCATAAAATATAATATTATTATCAAAATATTATAATAAAAAAAATAAAAAAAATAAAAAAAAATTTCGTAATATTTTTGAAATTAATTTAAGTTCTCGAAATAATTTCTCCTTCATATAAAACTTCATTTTTTTCTTCTTCTCCTTTTTTCTCTTTTCTTTTCTCACCTCTTTCCTCCCTTCTTTCCTCCCTTCTTTCCTCACTTCTTTCCTCATCTCTTTCCTCCTCTCTTTCCTCTTCTTGATCCTCATCTTGATCCTCATCTAAATCTTCAACCTCATCTGAATCTGAGCTAGACGTTAAATCGAAACTTATACCTTTTTCCTTTTTTTTCTATTAATACAAATTATATATATTATTAGTATATTAGAAATAACAAATTTCCGGATATTTTTGATACTTACTCTATTTTTTTGTATCCTTTTACTTAAAAATTTACTGTCATTTTTTAGTATTTCATTGTTTGGATCTAAAAAACTTTCGCACACTGCTACAGTAAATGCTATTTTTTTATCAGAAATTTTTCCCACGTCTGGCCAAGTTTCACGGATGATCTTTCCGCACCAGGTCATGGTTTCATCCGGTATGGTTTTATGAAGTTTTTCAAAACATTCTCTTACTACAGGTAATTCTTTCCAAGTTTTGATTTCACTTGGTGATGCTTTCATATTTATTCGTGGAAGATTTCTGAATACCGCAAATATTGATTTTTTAATTTGGGTTGATATAGTCCCCCTTCTTGACCGATGTCTTTCCAATAACTATGAATAATTCAAAATCTTTTATTAATTATTGAGATATTTAAAATTATAATGTAATTCAGTAAAACTTACTTTTTTATGGATGGTTAAATCATAATAAAACGTCCAGTGTTTGTTAGTCCAATCAAAGAAAAGTTCTGGGTATTTTTTTCCTAAGTGTTTCGCAGTAACTTGTTTAAATTTGATGTCACTCGGATAAATTGCTTCCAAAATTGTCTTGTTTGCAATTTCATTAACAAGTTTCTTTTTTTTAAAAATATTAAGATATTATAAATAAAATAGTTTTTTGTTTGTAAAGAAAATAAATAAATCACTTACATTAACAAATATTGGATCATACATCTCGTCCCATAATTTGTTATTTTCCATTTTTTTTTGGATGTCAGACATTTCCTTTCGAAGGTCTCTGACTTCCTTATCAATTTTTTTTAAATAGTCTAGCATTTGATCTTGTTTTCCTTTTCTTTTCAATAAAAGTTCTTCTTCTTCTAATAAAATAAATTATACATTAGAAAATATTTTTATTAAATGTTTTGAAAAATTTTGAAAAATTACCATCAGAATGTTGTTCTCTTCCTTTTTCAGTTCGTCTTCGTGAGCTGATGGAGAAGTTTGTCGTTTATTATCACTTCCCGTTGGTCCTATTAATACAGCTTCCATTTCAGTTTCTCCACTTCCTCTTTCAAATGATGATCTTGACATTGATGCTTCTGCTGTTGCCGGAGTAGATACTCTTGACGTTGATGCTTCTGCTGTTGCCGAAGTAGATACTGAAGTTCTTTTTTTTGCTTTAGTGGAACTTGATCCAGATAAAAAACTAAAAATTCTATCATCATCTCTTTGATTTTTTTTTATATAAAAACTAACGAAAGTTCTTCGAGACATTTTGAAAATTTTTAAAAAATAGTTATATTTATTTGTAAATATATTTTATGATAAAGATAGAAGAATTTCGATTCTTTATATACATTTTTTTCTATCTCATTTTCTCAGAATTTAATAATAACTTTGAATACTTCCTAAATGTATTATCATATTTCTTTTATTAATACAATAAAATATAAATTACAACCCTTCTCTCCTTCTTTTTGATACATCATAATATTATACCCTGATTAATTACATAAATATTAAATTTATGTTGCAAAATATCTTAAGATATGTAATTATAAATAAACTTTACTTTTGATATAACGAGAAAGGTGGTATTATTGTATGCATATTAAGGGTGGAAGGCTCAATTGATATGAAGGCTGGCTCAATAATTGCGCCTTTGGCTAATTAATTTTGCGCCAGCTAAATTCTGGCTAAATTCTGGCTCAAAGGCTAATTAAATTGCGCCGGCTAAATTCTGGCTCAAAGGCTAATTAATTTTTTTCTGGCTAAATTCAGGCGCAATTTCTGATTGGCTGGCGCAATTTTGGTCACGTGACANCATAAAATATAATATTATTATCAAAATATTATAATAAAAAAAATAAAAAAAATAAAAAAAAATTTCGTAATATTTTTGAAATTAATTTAAGTTCTCGAAATAATTTCTCCTTCATATAAAACTTCATTTTTTTCTTCTTCTCCTTTTTTCTCTTTTCTTTTCTCACCTCTTTCCTCCCTTCTTTCCTCCCTTCTTTCCTCACTTCTTTCCTCATCTCTTTCCTCCTCTCTTTCCTCTTCTTGATCCTCATCTTGATCCTCATCTAAATCTTCAACCTCATCTGAATCTGAGCTAGACGTTAAATCGAAACTTATACCTTTTTCCTTTTTTTTCTATTAATACAAATTATATATATTATTAGTATATTAGAAATAACAAATTTCCGGATATTTTTGATACTTACTCTATTTTTTTGTATCCTTTTACTTAAAAATTTACTGTCATTTTTTAGTATTTCATTGTTTGGATCTAAAAAACTTTCGCACACTGCTACAGTAAATGCTATTTGTTCATCGGAAATTTTTCCCACGTCTGGCCAAGTTTCGCGGATGATCTTTCCGCACCAGGTCCTGGTTTCATCCGGTATGGTTTTATGAAGTTTTTCAAAACATTCTCTTACTACAGGTAATTCTTTCCAAGTTTTGATTTCACTTGGTGATGCTTTCATATTTATTCGTGGAAGATTTCTGAATACCGCAAATATTGATTTTTTAATTTGGGTTGATATAGTCCCCCTTCTTGACCGATGTCTTTCCAATAACTATGAATAATTCAAAATCTTTTATTAATTATTGAGATATTTAAAATTATAATGTAATTCAGTAAAACTTACTTTTTTATGGATGGTTAAATCATAATAAAACGTCCAGTGTTTGTTAGTCCAATCAAAGAAAAGTTCTGGGTATTTTTTTCCTAAGTGTTTCGCAGTAACTTGTTTAAATTTGATGTCACTCGGATAAATTGCTTCCAAAATTGTCTTGTTTGCAATTTCATTAACAAGTTTCTTTTTTTTAAAAATATTAAGATATTATAAATAAAATAGTTTTTTGTTTGTAAAGAAAATAAATAAATCACTTACATTAACAAATATTGGATCATACATCTCGTCCCATAATTTGTTATTTTCCATTTTTTTTTGGATGTCAGACATTTCCTTTCGAAGGTCTCTGACTTCCTTATCAATTTTTTTTAAATAGTCTAGCATTTGATCTTGTTTTCCTTTTCTTTTCAATAAAAGTTCTTCTTCTTCTAATAAAATAAATTATACATTAGAAAATATTTTTATTAAATGTTTTGAAAAATTTTGAAAAATTACCATCAGAATGTTGTTCTCTTCCTTTTTCAGTTCGTCTTCGTGAGCTGATGGAGAAGTTTGTCGTTTATTATCACTTCCCGTTGGTCCTATTAATACAGCTTCCATTTCAGTTTCTCCACTTCCTCTTTCAAATGATGATCTTGACATTGATGCTTCTGCTGTTGCCGGAGTAGATACTCTTGACGTTGATGCTTCTGCTGTTGCCGAAGTAGATACTGAAGTTCTTTTTTTTGCTTTAGTGGAACTTGATCCAGATAAAANTCTTTTAAAATTAGTGGAGTTATATAATTTAATTCCAATTGAAACTATAGATAATATTGTATATATTATACCTCGTTTTGACAAAGATAATGAATATTTTGTTAATAAATATATTTCATAATATTGCGAAATTATTTTTTAAATTTTATAACTTCTGTAATGTTTTATTTCTTATAATAATAATAATAAAAAATTAAAAATTTCTTTTAACATAAAATATAATATTATTATCAAAATATTATAATAAAAAAAATAAAAAAAATAAAAAAAAATTTCGTAATATTTTTGAAATTAATTTAAGTTCTCGAAATAATTTCTCCTTCATATAAAACTTCATTTTTTTCTTCTTCTCCTTTTTTCTCTTTTCTTTTCTCACCTCTTTCCTCCCTTCTTTCCTCCCTTCTTTCCTCACTTCTTTCCTCATCTCTTTCCTCCTCTCTTTCCTCTTCTTGATCCTCATCTTGATCCTCATCTAAATCTTCAACCTCATCTGAATCTGAGCTAGACGTTAAATCGAAACTTATACCTTTTTCCTTTTTTTTCTATTAATACAAATTATATATATTATTAGTATATTAGAAATAACAAATTTCCGGATATTTTTGATACTTACTCTATTTTTTTGTATCCTTTTACTTAAAAATTTACTGTCATTTTTTAGTATTTCATTGTTTGGATCTAAAAAACTTTCGCACANGTTGTTCTCTTCCTTTTTCAGTTCGTCTTCGTGAGCTGATGGAGAAGTTTGTCGTTTATTATCACTTCCCGTTGGTCCTATTAATACAGCTTCCATTTCAGTTTCTCCACTTCCTCTTTCAAATGATGATCTTGACATTGATGCTTCTGCTGTTGCCGGAGTAGATACTCTTGACGTTGATGCTTCTGCTGTTGCCGAAGTAGATACTGAAGTTCTTTTTTTTGCTTTAGTGGAACTTGATCCAGATAAAAAACTAAAAATTCTATCATCATCTCTTTGATTTTTTTTTATATAAAAACTAACGAAAGTTCTTCGAGACATTTTGAAAATTTTTAAAAAATAGTTATATTTATTTGTAAATATATTTTATGATAAAGATAGAAGAATTTCGATTCTTTATATACATTTTTTTCTATCTCATTTTCTCAGAATTTAATAATAACTTTGAATACTTCCTAAATGTATTATCATATTTCTTTTATTAATACAATAAAATATAAATTACAACCCTTCTCTCCTTCTTTTTGATACATCATAATATTATACCCTGATTAATTACATAAATATTAAATTTATGTTGCAAAATATCTTAAGATATGTNTCCCTTCTTTCCTCACTTCTTTCCTCATCTCTTTCCTCCTCTCTTTCCTCTTCTTGATCCTCATCTTGATCCTCATCTAAATCTTCAACCTCATCTGAATCTGAGCTAGACGTTAAATCGAAACTTATACCTTTTTCCTTTTTTTTCTATTAATACAAATTATATATATTATTAGTATATTAGAAATAACAAATTTCCGGATATTTTTGATACTTACTCTATTTTTTTGTATCCTTTTACTTAAAAATTTACTGTCATTTTTTAGTATTTCATTGTTTGGATCTAAAAAACTTTCGCACACTGCTACAGTAAATGCTATTTTTTTATCAGAAATTTTTCCCACGTCTGGCCAAGTTTCACGGATGATCTTTCCGCACCAGGTCATGGTTTCATCCGGTATGGTTTTATGAAGTTTTTCAAAACATTCTCTTACTACAGGTAATTCTTTCCAAGTTTTGATTTCACTTGGTGATGCTTTCATATTTATTCGTGGAAGATTTCTGAATACCGCAAATATTGATTTTTTAATTTGGGTTGATATAGTCCCCCTTCTTGACCGATGTCTTTCCAATAACTATGAATAATTCAAAATCTNACGAAAGTTCTTCGAGACATTTTGAAAATTTTTAAAAAATAGTTATATTTATTTGTAAATATATTTTATGATAAAGATAGAAGAATTTCGATTCTTTATATACATTTTTTTCTATCTCATTTTCTCAGAATTTAATAATAACTTTGAATACTTCCTAAATGTATTATCATATTTCTTTTATTAATACAATAAAATATAAATTACAACCCTTCTCTCCTTCTTTTTGATACATCATAATATTATACCCTGATTAATTACATAAATATTAAATTTATGTTGCAAAATATCTTAAGATATGTAATTATAAATAAACTTTACTTTTGATATAACGAGAAAGGTGGTATTATTGTATGCATATTAAGGGTGGAAGGCTCAATTGATATGAAGGCTGGCTCAATAATTGCGCCTTTGGCTAATTAATTTTGCGCCAGCTAAATTCTGGCTAAATTCTGGCTCAAAGGCTAATTAAATTGCGCCGGCTAAATTCTGGCTCAAAGGCTAATTAATTTTTTTCTGGCTAAATTCAGGCGCAATTTCTGATTGGCTGGCGCAATTTTGGTCACGTGACAAAAGGTTGATCAGATAAAATTATTAATTAATTTTACCGATATTAACATTTTAATATATTGTTTTAAAATGGCTATAATTTAGTCAATTTTAATGTTACAGAAATGAAATATATATCATCTTGTAGCTAAGAACCAGATCTTTCGATCTGTCATAGGAATATTATAGTAGAAAATCGCTCCTAGTTACGTAAAATTGATTTGAAATTAAAGTTAAAATTAATTATTTTTAAAAATTTAAAAATAATTATTTAATAAATTTTATAATTGCGCCAGCCAATCAGAATTGCGCCATTATTTAGCCTTTGCGCCAGAATTTAGCCATTGCGCCTGATTGCGCCGTGGCTAAATTCCAGGCTCAATTGGCTAAATTAAATNTTATTTGTAAATATATTTTATGATAAAGATAGAAGAATTTCGATTCTTTATATACATTTTTTTCTATCTCATTTTCTCAGAATTTAATAATAACTTTGAATACTTCCTAAATGTATTATCATATTTCTTTTATTAATACAATAAAATATAAATTACAACCCTTCTCTCCTTCTTTTTGATACATCATAATATTATACCCTGATTAATTACATAAATATTAAATTTATGTTGCAAAATATCTTAAGATATGTAATTATAAATAAACTTTACTTTTGATATAACGAGAAAGGTGGTATTATTGTATGCATATTAAGGGTGGAAGGCTCAATTGATATGAAGGCTGGCTCAATAATTGCGCCTTTGGCTAATTAATTTTGCGCCAGCTAAATTCTGGCTAAATTCTGGCTCAAAGGCTAATTAAATTGCGCCGGCTAAATTCTGGCTCAAAGGCTAATTAATTTTTTTCTGGCTAAATTCAGGCGCAATTTCTGATTGGCTGGCGCAATTTTGGTCACGTGACAAAAGGTTGATCAGATAAAATTATTAATTAATTTTACCGATATTAACATTTTAATATATTGTTTTAAAATGGCTATAATTTAGTCAATTTTAATGTTACAGAAATGAAATATATATCATCTTGTAGCTAAGAACCAGATCTTTCGATCTGTCATAGGAATATTATAGTAGAAAATCGCTCCTAGTTACGTAAAATTGATTTGAAATTAAAGTTAAAATTAATTATTTTTAAAAATTTAAAAATAATTATTTAATAAATTTTATAATTGCGCCAGCCAATCAGAATTGCGCCATTATTTAGCCTTTGCGCCAGAATTTAGCCATTGCGCCTGATTGCGCCGTGGCTAAATTCCAGGCTCAATTGGCTAAATTAAATCTGGCTAAATTCCTGGCTCAATTCGTATTGCGCCTACCATCACTAATGCATATATGCATATCACTTAATTTTAAGGATAATTCATTAATTAAATAAATTATTATTAGTATATCTTTCATTTTTCGAAGTATTGTCTATAGATATGTATTATTTTATCAAAAATTTATTTAATTGATTAAATTTCTACATATTGAAAAGGTATTATCTACAAATAAAATATGAATACTTTCTGAAACAAATTAAAATAATAAAAAAAGAAATGATAAAATTATAAAAGTATGTTGCATTATATATTAATATTAATACAATACGAAATTTATTGATATAATTATAATACAAATATTTATTTATAAAATATTTATTAGTATCAAAGCGTGAATTATATCTTCGATTGCATCTATTTCTATAAAATTGTACACTTTTGAGAACTTAATCATACTATTGTACGAGTGCAAGATGCAATAGTGNTATATCTTTCTATAATTTATTTTGTAATATTTATTGACTTTATTTATAACTTTAACAAGTAAATAAATATATTTCATACTTTGTTTACTTTAGGAATACTTCATTAACTTTAACATACACTTACGAAACACTTCGAAATGGTATATTTTGTATATTCCTATAATTTATTGTTATATCAAATACACTAATTTTATTGTAATGCTATTGACTTATGTGATTTTAATTTTATATAAGAATATTAATAATATATATGTATCTAATAGAATATCTTCGAAGAGACAAGAAATAATAATTTGTTTATTAAATAATTGCGTTAGGGTTTTATGTAGTAGTATTTAAAATCATAAGTTCTACTTTGTTAAGATATTTATGACAACAATGTAAGTATTCGAACTATTTATTTGAAAAATTAATTTGCTTCAAATTATACGTGTTGCTCAAATCCCAAATAATTTGGGATTTGGAACGCCAAAATGCACAAATTACTAGTATTTGGGATTTGGGATTTGGGATTTTGGCAAAAAATACTAATTATAATTTGGGATTTGGGATTTGGGATTTGGGATTTTGGCA
>PQFF01000547.1:161606-175324 GCA_003547095.1 Diversispora epigaea | reverse complement strand
ATTTGGGATTTGGGATTTGGGATTTTGGCATTTGGGATTTCGGCATTTGGATTTTGAATTTGGGCGGCAGGTATACTTCAAATCGCAAAATGTTACAATATTTAATAATTATATATGAAATATACGACGTAATACACCCTTTAATAGTTTGATATAAGAGAAGATTCAAAGCAAATAATAATATTAACTTTAGTTACTATAATAGAAAAATTTTGTGAAAGAAATTTAAAAAAATCTCAAAAGGTAATTAAATATCTTTCTTAAGATTACGAAAAACAAAAACGAAGCTAAAATATTATTATCTTTTAAAAAAGAACAAAATAAAAAGAAATATCAAGAAAATATAATATTACAGAAAATAGGAACCTGCATCATATTGAGGAATTGTTGTAGACGTATTAGATATATAGAAAATGATTACCTCGCGTCATTGTACGAAAACGTTGTGGAATTTTATAGGAAAATAGAAAAAAAAAGAAAAATTTTAAGAACGTTATAAAATGTTTATTATCATTTTTTAATAATAAAATCAATAATAAATTATATAAAAATTCAGAAAGTAATAAAATATTACAAAATAAAATTTCTACAATTATATCGAAGTATAATGAAAACGATTAAATTCGAAGTAATCCGAAAGCAATAAACTTAAAACAAAATATGTCAAAATACTAATCGTTGAGTTTCGAAAGCTTACACAAATATCAAAAAACGTAACATTAAACTTCGAAGGTTTTCGATTTCGCAATATACGTATCGAAATTTAATTGTAAATTTCGATTTCGGAGGTTTGCGACACAATCGAAGATCTTCAAAATCTAACGTTAACGATATAACTTCGAAAACCTTCGAATTAATATAATTACTGATGAAGTCAAAAGTTACTTTAGTTTCTTTCTTTTTCTTTTTAAACACAGTTTTCTTCAATTTCTTTTCCTCTTCTTCCTTTTCTTCTTCTTCATCTGAACTTTCAACAACTTTCTTTTTACCTTTTTGTTTACGAGGTTCAATTTCGTTTACTATATCCAACTCTTCTTCGTAAGCTTGTGTTAGTTTCAAAGCAGCAGCTAAAGTAGCTGGGGTTTGCATAGTTACCAATGGTACAATATGAGATAACAATCTTTTTATGAAAAGTCATTTGTGTTAGTTGATCTGAATCTCTACACATTTTACAAGGCGTTTAAACCTTGCGTAATAGGTGTCAATAGTTTCTCTTTGTCGTTAACGATTGTTTTCTAACTCACGCATCCATTTATTTTTCTACTGGGTGTTACAATACTTTTCTACAAATTCGACTCTCCAAACAACCCAGTCAGCCATAACATTTGCATCTATTTCCTCATACCATTCTTCAGTATCATCTTCAAAGTAGGTGGTATACTTGCAAATCTTCTTCGCTTTATCTCATGCATTACTGCAGGTGACCTTCTCAAAATGAATCATCCATTAAAGAGGGTCTTAAGTTTCATCTCCATAAAATAAATCGACTCAGAGGGATGTGTGATTATGTAAGTTGTCTTCCAAGTAATCAAGTACAGCATTTGCCATTTCATCTTCTATATCATTATTGACACTACTATCAGAGATGATGTCCAAATTAACTTCTACTAATTGATAATTAAGAAGATTAAAATCTAATGGTTGATAAAAAGTTCAGAGATTTTGAAGTTGATCCCAATTGTTTAGAGAGATGGTTACACATGAATAAAGGTGATACCTTTAATTATTTTTCTAAGTCCTTAATATTACAGATTTTTTAAATAGAATTGCGATAAAAATCTGTAAGTCCTTAACTAATTCGTAAGTCCTTAATTGATCTGTAAGTCCTCAATTGATTCGTAAATCCTTAATTGATCTGTAAGTCCTTAATTGATTCATAAGTCCTTAATTAATCTGTAAGTCCTTAATTGATCCGTAAATCCTTAATTGATCTGTAAGTCCTTAATTGATTTGTAAGTTCTTAATTAATTTGTAAATCTTTAATTAATCCGTAAGTCCTTAATTGATCTGTAAGTCCTCAATTGATAATACTATAGTGTTTGATATAGGTAAAGATAGTACTCTTAATTATTTTTAATATTACAGATTTTTTAAGATAAAAATCTATAAGTCCTTAATTGATCCATAAGTTTTTAATTGATCCATAAGTTTTTATTTGATCTGCAAGTCTTTAATTGATTCGTAAGTCCTTAATTGATTCGTAATATAATAAATGTGAAAAAAAGTCATTATTGTTCTTGTAATTATTATTATTTTTAAAACTATTATTATGTTGTACACCCTTAAAATATACTTATATTTTTTTAATAATGATATTTTAAGTATTTTTTAAGGTAAATAGAATACTTAAAATATTATTATGATTTACTTAAAACAGAACCTAAGTTATCTATAGTATTGAGCCACTGCATAGCAGCTATTATTTTTATTATAGTTACAATTAGAATGTATAGAAAATATTATTTTTGTAATCCGGAATATCAAAATTTTTTAAAAAAAATTAAAAAAATCAATAAAATTTAATGTTGAATTTTTTAAGTTTTTTGATTAGTAAAGGGTCCATTATTATAGTGCCAAGTCACTGCATCAAGCTTAAAAGTTATGAGATGCACTTCGCGGTATGATCAATTTTGTTCTTTTGACAATCACTCTTTATGGTGTAACTTTAGAAAAATACTTAATAAATTATAAATTGGAAATAATTCACAATCATTACTACATATAAAACTTTTTATTTTAATAAGTAAATAACAAAAATGTAATTAATAACTAAAAATTCTGAGAATGTAATCTATCGACACAAAAAATTTCAGATCAAGAACTTTAAAATTGACGGAATAATGGACATCTAAACTCAAACGTTTAAAATTTAAAAACGTTTGAGTTTAGACATCCATTATTCCATCAATTTTAAAGTTCTTGATCTGAAATTTTTTGTGTCGATAGATTACATTCTCAGAATTTTTAGTTATTAATTACATTTTTGTTATTTACTTATTAAAATAAAAAGTTTAATATGTAGTAACAATTGTGAATTATTTTCGATTTTTTTTTTTATAAATATAAAATAAATAATAAATATTATATCGTATAACATTAAAAATATTGCGCAACATTATATCGCATAACATTACAAAATAATTATCTAAATATTTTTTATACTTGATTTTATATCAATAAAAATATTTTAATTATTATAACAAATATTTTAAAAATTTTAAATGTCAATAACCTTAAAATATTCTTAAAATATACTTTTATATAATTGAGTATCATTGGTTAATTTTTGCTGATCTATTTTTTTTTGATGATATATATATGATTTTGTTTTTTTTTAATTGCATATTTATTTAAACTTTATGTTTACTCGTTATATAATCTTGAGTTTTATTTTTTTTAAAGTTTTTTTAAACTTTAAAATAATCTTTAAACTTTATTTATTTTAAAGTAATCTCAAGTTTTATTTACTATTTAAACTTTATTTTAAGGTAATCTCAAGTTTTATTTATTTTATTTACTTTGTTTATTTTTTTATTATAATATAATTATAAGTTATGTTC
The DNA here is from genome assembly GCA_003547095.1 of Diversispora epigaea. NCBI lineage: Eukaryota > Fungi > Glomeromycota > Glomeromycetes > Diversisporales > Diversisporaceae > Diversispora > Diversispora epigaea. The sequence continues at coordinate 171,764 of PQFF01000547.1, read as the reverse complement.
AAAGTTTTCTTTATAAGTTATGTTCAAAGTTTTCTTGACTTTAGTAGAATCTTAAGTTTTTAATTAATTATAATTATTTATTTAAGGTAATTTGAAATTTTTTTTTAAAACTTTATTTATTTTAAGATTAATAATATTTACATGAGTTTATTTTTTAGAATATATAACTTAATGTCATAAGTTTTAATTTATTTCATAAGCTTTTATTTATTTTTTGAACTTTAATTTTATAGTACATAATTTTTTATTTGACTTCGCTCGCGATTTACGCAACGGGGAGCGATTTTTTACTATGATATTTCTAATACAGATAAAAAGCCCCGGTTCTTAGCTACGATGTAATATGTTTTTTAATTTTTTAACATTGATATTCATCAAGTTATTACGATTTAAAGTCTCACATCTATATTTCTTAAGCTTTAACTTTATTTCTTGAGTTTTAATTTGTTTTATTTAAAATAGATATGAATATATATGCTACTTGAATGTAATTATTTCATGACTTTAATTTAATTTAATTTATTTCTTGAGTTTTAATTATTAACAATTATTAACTTTATTTTTATTTTATTTAATAAGTTTTAACTTTATTTTATTTATTTCTCTTTATTTCAGAATATATAAATATTATTTGAGGTAATTATTTTATAAATTTTAATTTATTTCATGAGTTTTAATTTATTTCTTAAGTTTTTAATTTATTTCTCTTTATTTTAGAATATATAAACATTATTTAAGGTAATTTATTTCTTGAGTTTTAACTTGTTTTATATATATCTTTTGAACTTTAATTTATTTATTTTATTATAATATTAAAAAAATATGTATTAAATATTAATAAATACTTAATAAATACTTTAAAATATACTTAAAAATAACCTGATAAATACTTAAAAATAATTAAATTATACTTAACTTGTTCTTATTTAACTAGTGATATATACTTAAAATATTATAGTTTTACTCTTATTTGACTAGTAACATGTACTTGAAATATACTTAAAATATACTTAAAACATTATAGTTTTACTATTATCTATAAATTTGAATAAAAATTGTCACATATTTAAAATACTTAAAATATACTTACCATTACCTGTTTTGAGTAGATTTTGAGTAGATTTTAAGTATATTTTAAGAGATTTTAAGTATATTTTAAGAAATTTTAAGTGTGTTTTAAGAAATTTTAAGTGTATTTTAAGTGTGTTTTAAGAAATTTTAAATATATTTTAAGTGTATTTTAAGTTTTTAAGTGTATTTTAAGTATATAATATTTTATTACCCTTTGATACTTAATATATACTTGTTTTATTAGTAAAATATACCTAAAATATTCTTAAAATACACTTAATTTTAAGTATATTTTAGGTATATTTTAAGTACATTTTAAGTATATGTATTTCTTATAGGGACATCAGTTTATTATTATTATTATTATTATTTAGCTTTCATCCCCATGGTTTTATTATTATTATTATTATTTAGTTTTCACTCCCACAGTTTTATTATTATTATTATTATTATTTAACCCCACAGTTTTATTATTATTATTATTATTATTTAACCCTCACGGTTTTATTATTATTATTATTATTATTATTATTATTATTATTATAGCCCCTACGATTCTTGCTCCTACAGTTTTATTATTATTATTATTATAGTCTTCACGATTCTTGCCCCCACGATTTTATTATTATTATTATTATTTAGCTTCCACCTCCACGTTTTTATTATTATTATTATTATTATTATTATAGCCTTCACGATTCTTGCCCTACAGTTTTATTATTATTATTATAGCCCCACGATTTTGTTATTATTATTCTTCTTTTTCTTCTTGCCTCACGGTTCCTTTGTCTTTCACGATTTTTGTTCCTACAGTTTTATTATTATTATTATTTATCTCCCATAATTCTTGCCCCACGGTTTTATTATTATTATTATTATTATTATAACTTCGCGATTTTTGCCTCCACGGTTTTATTATTATTATTATTATTATTTAACTCCTATGATTCTTATTTCCTATACCTGCCACCCAAATTCCAAATTATCTTGGCATTATGGCTGCCAAAATATGTCAATTATTTGGGATCCGAGGGTCCAAAAGTTCCAAATCCCAAATTAATTTTGGCACCCCAAATTAATTTTGGCATCCCAAATTAATTTTGGCATCCCAAATATTTGGGAGCAGAAAAAATATTTGCGTGGGAAAAATATTTGAGTTAGTGTAATGGAATAATTAAAGATTTTTTTAATGTACAACATGATAATCAGTTTTTTTTATTTTTATTTTTTTTTAAAAAATTTAACATCGACATTAGTAAGAATCGTGGGAGACAAAAGAACTGTGAGGCAAGAATAATAAGAAGAATAATAATAATAAAACTATGGGGTGGAGGCTAAATAATAATAATAATAAAACTGTGGGATGGAGGCTAAATAATAATAATAATAATAAAACCGTGGGGCAAGAATCGTGGGGGTTATAATAATAATAATAATAATAATAATAATAATAATATTAATATAATTATAAAAAAAAATAATAAAAATAAAAAAAATAAAANCCACGGTTTTATTATTATTATTATTATTATTTAACTCCTATGATTCTTATTTCCTATACCTGCCACCCAAATTCCAAATTATCTTGGCATTATGGCTGCCAAAATATGTCAATTATTTGGGATCCGAGGGTCCAAAAGTTCCAAATCCCAAATTAATTTTGGCACCCCAAATTAATTTTGGCATCCCAAATTAATTTTGGCATCCCAAATATTTGGGAGCAGAAAAAATATTTGCGTGGGAAAAATATTTGAGTTAGTGTAATGGAATAATTAAAGATTTTTTTAATGTACAACATGATAATCAGTTTTTTTTATTTTTATTTTTTTTTAAAAAATTTAACATCGACATTAGTAAGAATCGTGGGAGACAAAAGAACTGTGAGGCAAGAATAATAAGAAGAATAATAATAATAAAACTATGGGGTGGAGGCTAAATAATAATAATAATAAAACTGTGGGATGGAGGCTAAATAATAATAATAATAATAAAACCGTGGGGCAAGAATCGTGGGGGTTATAATAATAATAATAATAATAATAATAATAAAACCGTGGGGCAAGAATCGCGGGGGCTATAATAATAATAATAATAATAATAATAATAAAACCGTGGGAGCAAGAATCGCGAAGGTTATAATAATAATAATAATAAAACTGTGGGATCAAAAATCACGAGGGTTATAATAATAATAATAAAACCGTGAGAATCGCGAGGGCTATACATGTCGTCAAAACTATTGAATTGAGTCAGACGCAATTAAAATTAAGAAAAATTGGAGTTGAGTCAAGGCAAATTTTGATTTTTACTAGTGATTGACGCAATTAGTTAAGTCAGACACAATTAAAAATTGAAATTTTAAGAGTTGAGTCAAGGTCAAATTAGTTTTAATGACATGTATAGCGAGGGCTATAATAATAATAATAATAATAATAAAATCGTGGGGCAAGAATCGCGAGGGCTATAATAATAATAATAATAATAATAATAAAACCGCTGTGGGAACAAGAACCACGGGGCTATAATAATAATAATAATAATAATAAAACCGCGGGAATCGCGGGGCTATAATAATAATAATAATAATAATAATAAAATCGTGGGAGCAAGAATCGCGGAGGCTATAATAATAATAATAATAATAAAACCGTGGGAGCAAAAATCGCGAGGGTTATAATAATAATAATAATAATAATAAAACCGTGGGAATCGCGGAGGCTATAATAATAATAATAATAATAATAATAATAATAATAATAATAATAATAATAATAATAAAACCATGGGAGCAAAAATCGCGAGGGTTATAATAATAATAATAATAATAAAACCGTGGAAGCAAAAATTGTGAGGGTTATAATAATAATAATAATAATAATAATAAAACCATGGGAATCGCGGGGGCTATAATAATAATAATAATAATAATAATAAAACTGTGGGGCAAGAATTGCGAGGGCTATAATAATAATAATAATAATAATAATAATAATAATAATAATAATAATAAAATCGTGGAAACAAGAATCATAGGGCTATAATAATAATAATAATAAAACCGTGGGAGCAAGAATCGCGGGGGTTATAATAATAATAATAATAATAATAATAAAACTGTGGGAGCAAGAATCGCGGGGGCTATAATAATAATAATAATAATAATAATAATAATAATAATAATAATAATAAAACCGTGGGAGCAAAAATCGCGAGGGTTATAATAATAATAATAATAAAACCGTGGGAGCAAAAATCGCGAGGGTTATAATAATAATAATAATAATAATAAAACTGTGAGAATCGCGGGGGCTATAATAATAAAACCGTGGGGCAAGAATCGTAAGGGCTATAATAATAATAATAATAATAATAATAAAACCGTGGGAACAAGAATCACAGGGCTATAATAATAATAATAATAAAACTGTAGGAGCAAGAATCTGGGGGTAATAATAATAATAATAATAATAATAAAACCGTGGGGCAAGAATCGCGGGGGCTATAATAATAATAATAATAATAATAATAAAACCGTGGGGCGAGGGCTATAATAATAATAATAATAATAATAATAATAATAATAATAATAATAATAATAATAATAATAATAATAATAATAATAATAATAATAAAACCGTGGGGCAAGAATCGCGAGGGCTATAATAATAATAATAATAATAATAAAATCGTGGAAACAAGAATCATAGGGCTATAATAATAATAATAATAAAACCGTGGGAGCAAAAATCGCGAGGGTTATAATAATAATAATAATAATAATAATAATTATAATAATTATAATAATTATAATATTAATTATATACTTGAAATTTAATACAAATAAAATAAAATAAAATAAAATATAAAATTATTTTTTGTTTTTCCATTATTCAAGGAACCATTGTCATAGTGCCAAAATGGTATCAATTTTAAAAATTATAAGATACACTTCGTGATATAATCAATTTATTTCTTTAACAATTATTATTTATTGTGTAACTTTATAAAAATACTTTATAAATTACAAATCAGAAATAACTAATTATTGTTTACATATATATAATATTTTATTTTAATAAATAAATATTAAAAATAGTACTAATTAACTTTAAAGCTGAGAATAATGTACCCTTAAATATTTGAAATGTCTATATCAAAAATAATTTGGGATGCCAAAAATAATTTGGGATGCCAAAAATAATTTGGGATGCCAAAAATAATTTGGGGTGCCAAAAATAATTTGGATTTGGGATTTGGGATTGGGATTTGGAATTTGGGATTTCGGCATTTGGATTTTGAATTTGGGTGGCAGGTATATTGTTTCTACAGTTTTATTATTATCATTATTACAGTCTCCACGATTCTTGCTCCTACAGTTTAATTATTATTATTATTATTTAGCCTTCATGATTCTTGCCCATGGTTTAATTATTATTATTATTATTTAGTCTCCACGATTCTTGCCCACAGTTTTATTATTATTATTATTATTATTTATCCCCCACGATTTTATTATTATTATTATAACCCTCACGATTATTATTATTATTATTATTATTATTATTATAGTCCCGCAGTTTTATTATTATTATTTTTCTTTTTTTTCTTGCTTCACGATTCCTTTGCCTTTCACGATTTTAGTCCTTACAATTCTTGCCCTCACAATTTCGTTTCCCACGATTTTTAGCCTTTATGATTCTTGTCCCTACGGTTTTATTATTATTATTATTATTTAGCTTCCACCCTCCACAGTTTTATTATTATTATTTAATCCCCACGATTTTTGTCCCTACAGTTTTATTATTATTATTATTATTATTTAACCCTTATGATTTTTGCCCTCACAGTTTTATTATTATTATTATTATTATTTAACTTCCACGATTCTTGTCCCACAGTTTTATTATTATTATTATAGCCTCCATGATTCTTGCCCCCATGGTTTTATTATTATTATTATTATTTAACCCCCACGGTTTTATTATTATTATTATTATTATTATAGTCTCTGCGATTCTTGCTTCCACAGTTTTATTATTATTATTATTATTTAGCCTCCACGATTTTTGCTCCACAGTTTTATTATTATTATTATTATTTAGCTTTCACCCCTATAGTTTTATTATTATTCTTGCCCCCACAGTTTCGTCTCTCATGATTTTTAGCCCACAATTCTTGTCTCTACAGTTTTATTATTATTATTATTATTATTATTTATCCCTTATGGTTTTATTATTATTATTACTATTACTATTTAGCCCTCACGATTCTTGCCCCACGGTTTTATTATTATTATTATTTATCCCCCACGGTGTTATTATTATTATTATTATAGCCCTCGCGATTCTTACTCCCATGATTTTATTATTATTATTACTATTACTATTTAGCCTCCACGATTCTTGCCCCACGGTTTTATTATTATTATTATTATTTAGTTTTTGCCCTACGATTTTATTATTATTATTATTATTTAGCTTTCACCTCCACAGTTTTATTATTATTATTATTATTTAGCTTCCACCTCCACGGTTTTATTATTATTATTATTTAACCCCACGGTTTTATTATTTTTATTATTATTATTTAGCCTCCACTTCACGATTTTATTATTATTATTATTTAGCTTCCATCCCTACGGTTTTATTATTATTATTCTTCTTCTTATTCTTGTCCCACGGTTCCTTTGTCTCTCACGATTTTTACTAATGTCGATTTAAACAGATGTTAAATTTTTTAAAATAAAACTGATTATCATGTTCACTTTCATTATATTAACTCAAATACTTTTTCCACTGCAGAACAATTATGGACTTGTGGAATAATTATGAAATAATTACAGACTTGTAAAATAATTACAGACTTGCGAAATAATTACGGACTTGTGGAATAATTACAGACTTGCGAAATAATTACAGACTTGCGGAATAATTACAAATTTGCGGAATGATTACGGACTTGTGGAATGATTACAGACATCAGGAAATTTTTTATGTTGGAGGCTATTGTAATAATTTCGTTTTCAAAGGTTATTGAAGGTTATCGGACCAATAAACTTCGTAAATATTACGTTTATTATGATAAAGTAAAGGTTATTGAAGATTATCGATATCAATAACCTTCAGAGTATTACGTTTTATTAATAAAAATGAAGGTTTTCGATACCAATAACCTTCGTAAATATTACGTTTATGTTGGAGGTATTCGAAGGTTATCGGAGTAAAGGACTTTGAAGGCTTACGTTTAAAAAAATTTACTGATAGACTTGCGAAATGATTATGGACTTGTGGAATAATTACGAACTTGCGGAATAATTACAGACTTGCGAATAATTACAGACTTGCGAATAATTGCGAATTATGAAATTACAGATTTTTAACTATTGAAATCCTTAATAATTACGATACAGGCAATAATATTATAATCATTAACTCATAATTATAAGTGTCACCTTTACACGTGAAGTAACTTGTTCTGATGATTGTTTAGGTAATATTGCCTATGAGAAACTTTGAGGAGTTTCGTTAAATCAGCGTCTCTGTTGAAAAGTGGTTCCAAATGTTCTAACAGTTGTAGATGGTAAAGTTGTTATTGAATTACTTGATTAATTTTGTAACAGATTCCTTGCGAGTAACCTAACAGTAACTGGATTTTGATTTTCTCTTCTAACTTGTCGCTCAAGTTGATGTTGTTAATTTAATTGTCTTCTTTGTTCTTTTTCTTCTAGAGTTAACCGTTGACCAGTTCACCTTGTTGAGCTTTGAGATGTCGACTCCAAAATATTAACTTAAGAATTTTAATTATTCTTTGGTTTAAATCTGGTCGGTAAATTGAAGACAGTTCTTCCGTTGTCAATAAGAATGTTATCACGAATCCACACATGATGTTTAATCAAATCGAGATAATCCTTTACTTGATTGAGGTCTTTTAAAGTATAGGTTACTTCGTAGTTAAGATCCTTTTCTTCTCGGGATAGTTCCCTTTTAATAATTTCGGAGAGAACTTTGTTTTTTTGTTTGATTGCTTCGTCTATATAATCATTGTGTCTTTTGGCAATAACTATTAACAGTATAATTTCTTTTTGTGTTTTCACTAGAAGGTGTCAAATTGTTACCGATAGAGGTTTATTCTTCTTAATAAACACGTGAGATGAACAGGAACTTTGAAAATAATATTAAAAATATTATTTAAGAAAACTATTAGTTAAAATAGATACAACTACTACTAATATATACATGTCGTCAAAACTAATTTGGTCTTGACTCAACTCTTAAAATTTCAATTTTTAATTGCGTCTGACTCAACTAATTGCGTCAGTTACTAATAAAAATCAAAATTTGCTTTGATTCAACTTCAATTTTTCTCAATTTTAATTGCGTCTGACTCAATTCAATAGTTTTGACCAGTGTTGTACATTTTGACTGTCCGCCAGTTTTTTTGTTGTCCCGGACAATGTCCGACGATTGTCCGCACCCTGTATAGATCACTATTGAAACGAAAACTAAAAATATATGTAAAATTGACCATTGAACATTTTTACTTAGAAGATCAAAGCCGGTTGTTTTAATAAATTTCGAGATATTGATGTTTATATTTTGTGCAACATGTCCGCTTTGTGTCCAGGACTGTCCGAGTGACAACACTGGTTTTGACTATACATGTTCCCAAAATTGATTTTGAATTTTTGNGACTCAACTCTTAAAATTTCAATTTTTAATTGCGTCTGACTCAACTAATTGCGTCAGTTACTAATAAAAATCAAAATTTGCTTTGATTCAACTTCAATTTTTCTCAATTTTAATTGCGTCTGACTCAATTCAATAGTTTTGACCAGTGTTGTACATTTTGACTGTCCGCCAGTTTTTTTGTTGTCCCGGACAATGTCCGACGATTGTCCGCACCCTGTATAGATCACTATTGAAACGAAAACTAAAAATATATGTAAAATTGACCATTGAACATTTTTACTTAGAAGATCAAAGCCGGTTGTTTTAATAAATTTCGAGATATTGATGTTTATATTTTGTGCAACATGTCCGCTTTGTGTCCAGGACTGTCCGAGTGACAACACTGGTTTTGACTATACATGTTCCCAAAATTGATTTTGAATTTTTGGGGTATTTTGACTTTTTAAGATTTATGCTGAATCTATTCTATATATAGAAGTAAAAAAAGTACCTAGTTATATGTATCTTTAATCAAGGAACATATCTGGGTGGTCAAAAAATTTCGAGTTTTAAGTAAAATAATTTCATCTTATATGAAAAACTATTTCGACTTTTTTCCTTAAAATTGTAATTTTGGGGCCCCAAAATAATTTAGCGTACAAGTATAATTTTGACGACATGTATATACTAATAGATAGGTTCTAGAAGTTAAATAAACTACTGTTAATAAGTGTATTGATTAGTATTAATTACTAATATCACAAGACAACACTCCAAATGATAAAGTAGACGATTCAATACAAAGGGTTGGTTATTATTAATAAAATAATAATGCTGATAATTTCGAGATAATAATAACCTTTATTAATGGTAATTGCAAATACAAAAGAGACTAATTTACAAATAAATTAATTACAAAAGGTTTTCTAATTAAAGGATAGAATCCTAAACTAACGAATTTAAACTCTGACTGTAAAACTGATTGCCTTTGCCTCAGACCAAAATCTATCCTTTATATAACTAATTTTTGAATCTTTTGGGTCCTTTAGGTCCTTTTGGTCCTTTAGGTTCTTTGGGTCCTCTAGGTCCTTTAGATCCTTTGGGTTCTTTGGGTCCTTTAGGTTCTCGTAATACATGATCTACATATTAATTTACTATAAATCTATTACAGGACACAGTTACACTATACATGTCGTCAAAACTAATTTGGTCTTGACTATACATGTTCCCAAAATTGATTTTGGATTTTTGAGGTATTTCGACTTTTTGAGATTTATGCAGAATCTATTCTATATATGGAAGTAAAAAAGTACCCAGTTGTGTGTATCTTTAATCAAAGAATAAATCTGTGTGGTCAAAAAATTTCGGGTTTTAAGTAAAATAATTTCGTCTTCTATGAAAAACTATTTCGACTTTTTTC
>PQFF01000547.1:101006-155466 GCA_003547095.1 Diversispora epigaea | reverse complement strand
GAAAAAAGTCGAAATAGTTTTTCATAGAAGACGAAATTATTTTACTTAAAACCCGAAATTTTTTGACCACCCAGATTTATTCTTTGATTGAAGATACACATAACTGGGTACTTTTTTTACTTCCATATATAGAATGGATTCTATATAAATCTCAAAAAGTCAAAATACCTTAAAAATCTAAAATCAATTTTGGGAACATGTATAGACTCAACTCTTAAAATTTCAATTTTTAATTACATCTGACTCAACTAATTGCATCTATCACTAGTAAAAATCAAAATTTACCTTGACTCAACTCCAATTTTTCTTAATTTTAATTGTGTCTGATTCAATTCAATAGTTTTGACGACATGTATAAGTTACACTACACAACTACAAATTTGTAAATCAATTTATCTTTCGTATTACAGATAAGAGTATAAATAATAAATAAATAAATAAATACTAACTAATTATAAATATAATAGTAAATAATAAATAATATAAGTTAATAATAATAATAAAAATATGTCTATTACAATATTACTATGGTAACAGTGGTATTAAGAAGGTGTAGATCTTTTAATAAAAATAAACATATAATATCATTAAAAAAAATAAACATATAATATCGTTAAAAAAAATAATTTTTTTTGTCAATCTATAAAAATTTAAATTCATTACAAACTGTACTATACTTGCATGCAAAATTATTTTGGGACCCCGAAATTACAATTTCGGGGAAAAAAGTCGAAATAGTTTTTCATAGAAAACGAAATTATTTTACTTAAAACCTGAAATTTTTTGACCACCCAGATTTATTCTTTGATTAAAGATACACATAACTAGGTACTTTTTTTATTTCCATATATAGAATAAATTCTGTATAAATTTCAAAAAGTCGAAATACCTCAAAAATCCAAAATCAATTTTGGGAACATCATCAGGAAATTTTTTATGTCAGAGGTTATTGTAATAATTTCGTTTTCAAAGGTTATTGAAGGTTATCGGACCAATAACCTTCGCAAATATTACGTTTATTATGATAAAGTGAAGGTTATTGAAGGTTATTGATATTAATAATCTCTGGAGTATTACGTTTTATTAATAAAAATAAAGGTTTTCGGTACCAATAACCTTCGTAAATATTACGTTTATGTTGGAGGTATTCGAAGGTTATCGGAGTGAAGGACTTCGAAGGCTTACGTTTAAAAAAATTTACTGATNTCAAAAAGTCGAAATACCTCAAAAATCCAAAATCAATTTTGGGAACATCATCAGGAAATTTTTTATGTCAGAGGTTATTGTAATAATTTCGTTTTCAAAGGTTATTGAAGGTTATCGGACCAATAACCTTCGCAAATATTACGTTTATTATGATAAAGTGAAGGTTATTGAAGGTTATTGATATTAATAATCTCTGGAGTATTACGTTTTATTAATAAAAATAAAGGTTTTCGGTACCAATAACCTTCGTAAATATTACGTTTATGTTGGAGGTATTCGAAGGTTATCGGAGTGAAGGACTTCGAAGGCTTACGTTTAAAAAAATTTACTGATGATGTATAAACTGTACTACTAATACAAAATAGTAGATAATAATATATCAATCTGTATCAGAATAAATATTAACATTACACTTAAAATTTAAGGTACTATTTTAAATTAAAATAATTCATGTGATGGGAATTTGTTAATATCATGTTACACTTAACAAAATTAAAAATAATTCATGTGCTCAATGGTATGGATGGGAATTCACTAGTATCTCTATAGTTCAGTTTATTATTACTAAATATATATCAGTTAATTATTATTGGTATTCGTTATTTGACAGTAAATTAATTTATCTTTTTTGTGCATAGGAGAAAAATCTAATAAAAGTTTATGCTTTTTGCTTTATGTGATACTAATAAATTTCTCAGAAATCTAAAAGAATTGAAAGAGTAAAATTATTAAAATAGTTATAATATAGTGATTTTATTATGTAATATAAGTATATAATTATTAGGTTGTAAACGTGTCTTGTGATATATCTGATGATAAAATATATGAATACTTCAATTATAAGCATAATAATTGGAATATAGTTGTGTTTTTAAATGAATGTAATTTAGAACTATTTGATAGGAAAATAGATAATTACCTTAAAAGTCTTCAAAATATTAAAGCGAAGAAAGGAATGAAAAGAAAGAAAACAAGTCAACTTTTTGACAGATACCGGGAGGTACGTAAAGTTTTTTTTAATATAGGTCAAAGATAGTGATATGACATTGACCTATTTGGTTCCCTATTATTCAAGATTACTTGCTAAGCTCCAAACCAGTGTTAAAGTACAAGTAATCTATTTAATTATTTACTATTCAAAGTTATTTACTGATTTAATGCTGGACCCATTGAGATTAGGTGACCTACTTGGTTACTTGATACTCAAATGGGATTAAAATTGAAATATGAGTATAAATTTTACTAATTTCTATATTTTTTATATTAGGATTTAAAACTGGATCAGAAAATTGCAAAAGCTTGAGAAAGAGAATATACATATAAACAAATTTATTTATACCAGCAAATAAGAACTATAAATAGGATAGTTGTTAAAATAGTTAATGGAGAAATAGTTGAAACTATCAATAAACAAGGAAATTTTTCACTTAAAAGAACATTGAAAAATATAAAAAAAGTAAATTACAATAAAAAGCTAAATAGAGTGAATAATACTAGTAAGAGGACCTATAAAGAAATATCAAATGAAGATTTCAAGATATATGAAATATTATTAATCAATATTTTTTGTTTTATCTATTTCTAATTTTCAATATTTAGATTTATGAAGAAGAAGAAGATGATGATGATAATATTGATAAATATGATGAGGAGAATGACAACAAAAACGAGAAGACAAAAGAGAGAAAAAAGTTGGAAAAAAAATTGATTGATAATTTTATTTTGAAATTTAAAGTGATAAATGTGAATAACAAATGAAGACTTTCTTCAGGTAGATTTGTAGAAAATGTCTTACATGATTGGACAGTGACTCACTGTTTCAAAACGTAGATATACTACACTTATACATGTTTCCAAAATTAATTTTGGATTTTTGAGGTATTTCGACTTTTTGAGATTTATGCAGAATTCATTCTATATATGGAAGTAAAAAAAGTATCCAGTTATGTATATCTTCAATCAAAGAATAAATCTGGGTAGTCAAAAAATTTCGGGTTTTAAGTAAAATAATTTCGTCTTCTATGAAAAACTATTTCGACTTTTTTCCCCAAAATTGCAATTTCGGGGCTCCAAAATAATTTTGCGTGCAAGTATAGCTATAATAATATAAAAAATTAACAGTATTTTTATCGACTTCTGATACTAACTATTTCTCAGATTTTTCAGATACCATTGATGTCAATTCTTTGATAAGTTTTTTTAACATAGAAGATTTTTCCTTTTTAACTTGTATTTTCGCTTTTTTACTAAATGATTTGTTGATAAATTTACCAGTACATTTTTTACTTCTAAGATTGGGTGAGTTTTTGATATCTGGAGTTTCGTCCACATATTCTATTTCTTCATTCTCTTATATTGCTGACGAATTGATCTGAAGTTGATTACTCATCCTCTTAACTATTGATAAAGTACTTAACTGGGATGACTGTTTGAAAAATCTTCATTCAAAAACTACAGGTTTAATTACTTTACCACAGTTAGAAAAAGAACATTTATTTTCCTCTGTAAGTGAAAATTTTTTCTCGATACAATATTTTTAGTACACATGTCAACATGCAAGGATTATAAATAATTAATTAATATAATTTTTTTATCACATTCTGAATATTATAGTAATTCAGTAACTTCGATATTTTGAATAATCTTATAATTGGTTTCTTTTAAAATATTTAATGTGAAATCGAGATCATGATCACAATATAGGTACACATTGTTACCAGATAGAATTACTATAATTGAAATTAGAGATTGTAGGCGCAATATGAATTGAGCTAGGAATTTAGCCAATTGAGCCTGAAATTTAACCATGGCACAATCTGGTGCAATGGCTAAATTCTGGTGCAAAGGCTAAATAATGGTGCAATTCTGATTGGCTAGTGCAATTATAAAAAATTATTTTTAAATTTTTAAAAATAATTAATTTTAGCTTTAATTTTAAATCAATTTTACATAACCAGGAGCGATTTTCTACTATGATATTTCTATGACAGATCGAAAGATCTGGTTCTTAGTTACAAGATGATATATATTTTATTTCTGTAACATTAAAATTGACTAAATTATAGCTATTTTAAAACAATATATTAAAATGTTAATATCAGTAAAATTAATTAATAATTTTATCTGATAAACTTTGTCACGTAATCAAAATTGCGCCAGCCAATCAGAAATTGCGCCTGAATTTAGCCAGAAAAAAATTAATTAGCCTTTGAGCCAGAATTTAGCCAGCGCAATTTAATTAGCTTTTGAGTCAGAATTTAACCAGAATTTAGCTGCCGCAAAATTAATTAGCCAAAGGCGCAATTATTGAGCCAGCCTTGATATCAATTGAGCCTTTCATATACCTGCCATCCAAATTTGAAATCCAAATGCTGAAATCCCAAATGCCGAAATCCCAAATCCCAAATTATAATTAGTATTTTTTGCCAAAATCTCAAATCCCAAATCCCAAATACTAGTAATTTGTGCATTTTGACGTCCCAAATCCCAAATTATTTGGGATTTGGGCAACACGTATAGCCTTCCACTCTTAACTAAAGTATATTAAAATATATTATATTATTTAACTCTGTATGTTATTAGAAATTATTATTTAACAAAGTATATAAGTACAGTGCAGGACACTTAAAGACTGAAATTATATAATTTGTCCTATTTTTTAAACTAAAAATCAAACTGAATCTAAATGAACCAAGAAATCAATTTATGCATACTTTACACTGAATCATGTGACTTCCAAATTTGATTATTACTTTTTATTTGCTAAGAACTAAACGTGTGATCTTTAAGTCACGTTTTTGTTTTACTGGATATTGATCATGGGTATTTTTAAGATGTTACATCCAATAAAATTAAAGACATGTCATATTATATGTCCCATTTATCATTAATCATATAAAAATGTGACTTTTTAAAATTGTTATAACTCAAAAATAAGCTATTATTTTTTAAAAATAAGGCTGTTATTTTGTAGTCAGATCAATTTGCTACAAAATAGTGGCCTTATTTTTTTTGTACCTTTTTTGTATAATAATCCTTTACCATTTAAAAGTGATCAATTTTATTGAAGTCTTTAAGTGTCCTGCATATACTTGCACGCAAAATTATTTTGGGGCCCCGAAATTGCAATTTTGGGGAAAAAAGTCGAAATAGTTTTTCATAGAAGACGAAATTATTTTACTTAAAACCCGAAATTTTTTGACCACCCAGATTTATTCTTTGATTGAAGATACATATAACTGGATATTTTTTTTACTTCCATATATAGAATAGATTCTGCATAAATCTCAAAAAGTCGAAATACCTCAAAAATTCAAAATCAATTTTGGGAACATGTATAGTCCTGTATTATATTAACATAGTAATTTATTAATAACAATTAGTAATATTNAAAATTGTTATAACTCAAAAATAAGCTATTATTTTTTAAAAATAAGGCTGTTATTTTGTAGTCAGATCAATTTGCTACAAAATAGTGGCCTTATTTTTTTTGTACCTTTTTTGTATAATAATCCTTTACCATTTAAAAGTGATCAATTTTATTGAAGTCTTTAAGTGTCCTGCATATACTTGCACGCAAAATTATTTTGGGGCCCCGAAATTGCAATTTTGGGGAAAAAAGTCGAAATAGTTTTTCATAGAAGACGAAATTATTTTACTTAAAACCCGAAATTTTTTGACCACCCAGATTTATTCTTTGATTGAAGATACATATAACTGGATATTTTTTTTACTTCCATATATAGAATAGATTCTGCATAAATCTCAAAAAGTCGAAATACCTCAAAAATTCAAAATCAATTTTGGGAACATGTATAGTCCTGTATTATATTAACATAGTAATTTATTAATAACAATTAGTAATATTTATTAACATGTAAATAACAAGCCAAATAGTTTAGTTACACAAAATGTAAGTAACACAAGTTACATGTTCACGTGATATAGTTACACAAATATTATATAACTATTATTAATTATCATTAATTAGTATTACTTAGTATTATTTATTATTACATAGTATTAATTAACATTAATTATTAGTATAATTTATAATATATATTTAGTAAGTCATATAGTAAATATACTAGCCAATAGTATTAATGCACACCAATGGCACAGTAATGTGTTTGCTTATAAAAAGGGAACCTATTTGACTTGGTTTCTTCAGCTTTTGACTCGAAAAAGTTCTAAGTTCAAGGAAGTTGAAAGATAATATTATAATTATAAAATATAATTGTATTATTAGGAAGTAACTATTAAATAAAATATTAATAAATGTTAAATAAAATAATTAAAGTGGTTAATTATTGTATTTATTTGAAATAATGTTTATTAAAGTTATTTAATAAAGGAAGTACTCACAGATTAAAGATATAATCTTTAATAAAATATGGAAGTATCTAAAATATGGATTATAAGGAAGTTTACTATAAGGAAGTCTGTTATAAAGGAAGTTCTTAAATAAAGGAAGCTCTAAAATTAATAATAAAGGGATTTATTATTAATAAAGGAAGTTCCTAATAGATGAAGTTATTAATAAAAATAATTATTAATAATGAAGTTATTAATGGAAGTAACAAAGTTATAATGACTTGGAAGAATAATTAGTTTGTTAGTTCTAACTAAAAACTAACTGGTGCCTTCTAAAAGTAAAGGATTAACCAAACTGAAAGTCTTGTACCTAACAGGAAGGACTATAAACTCCTTAAAAGAACTGTAAGTAGGAAGTATGAAAGTACACCCGTGACAGCGTTCACATGATTAAAAAAAATTCTTTACTTATTTACATTTGTCTACAGAGCTTTACTTACACANGAAAAAGTTCTAAGTTCAAGGAAGTTGAAAGATAATATTATAATTATAAAATATAATTGTATTATTAGGAAGTAACTATTAAATAAAATATTAATAAATGTTAAATAAAATAATTAAAGTGGTTAATTATTGTATTTATTTGAAATAATGTTTATTAAAGTTATTTAATAAAGGAAGTACTCACAGATTAAAGATATAATCTTTAATAAAATATGGAAGTATCTAAAATATGGATTATAAGGAAGTTTACTATAAGGAAGTCTGTTATAAAGGAAGTTCTTAAATAAAGGAAGCTCTAAAATTAATAATAAAGGGATTTATTATTAATAAAGGAAGTTCCTAATAGATGAAGTTATTAATAAAAATAATTATTAATAATGAAGTTATTAATGGAAGTAACAAAGTTATAATGACTTGGAAGAATAATTAGTTTGTTAGTTCTAACTAAAAACTAACTGGTGCCTTCTAAAAGTAAAGGATTAACCAAACTGAAAGTCTTGTACCTAACAGGAAGGACTATAAACTCCTTAAAAGAACTGTAAGTAGGAAGTATGAAAGTACACCCGTGACAGCGTTCACATGATTAAAAAAAATTCTTTACTTATTTACATTTGTCTACAGAGCTTTACTTACACAATTTTAGTCAGCTTACCTGAATAGAATGCTCACCACAATTTCCTATAAATATATTTCGATTAAGACGACCTATGGCTTTTTTACTAATAATATTTTACTCCAAACTGAGGAATTTTAGATTAGGACATGAACGTGCTATTTCTTTGATAGTCGCATTGGAAATATTACAGAAACCAATATCGAGATGTTGGAGTTTAGGAGAGAAGCGGATGGTTTCATTAATAGTTGATTTAGGAATAAAGAAATATCAAGATAATCTATATTACTATATAAGCTCATAAATTGATGAATTAGAAGATATTCTAAATTATGACAAGAGTGTGTAATTACGTTGTTAACTTATTTTCTTTAACATTCAATCTTATATTCCTTTAATTCTTTGGAAAATGAGAACTGAAGAGAAATTCATTTTTCTTATTTTCTTTAAGAATGTTTTCTTGTGTTTTAGTAAGTAAACCCATTATTTGCATATTTAGTTAAAATAAGAATGCCAAATTTGCGACTCGATGTATTATCTTTTATTCATCTTTATAAAAAAATTCTCTCTCTCAATAAAGTTTTAAGATAACTTAATGGAACAATTAAGTTTTGAAATATATATTTATGCGATTTATGAAAAAGTTTTTTTTAAATTTCCATATCTTGTTGGTATTGAATTCTATAAAAAAAAACGAACATTAAGCACATATCATCTGCCATTATATCAATGAATTAAACAGGATAGAATCCAGCTTTAAACAAAATAACATTCTTAACAGAAGGAAAACACTCATATATATCTGATATAAAAAATGCTCGTTAAAAATTTCAAAAATTTCAAAAATTTTAAAAACTTTTTGACTCAAAAAAAAATATTTACAATATCACATCCAGGATTTCATAATTCTATTTCCGATGATCCTGGTTCAACTTTTACTCCGGAGAAGTGCGTCTCATTTATTATCATCACTTATTGTTAAGTCTTTTATTAAAAGTTTTCGTAATTTTCAGGGATCGCTATCATTTATACTGCTCTTTGGGATGTCCTTATGTAAGAAATGAATAATAATTCAATTATCTTTAATATTCCTTTATTATATGCCTTTATTATTACTAACATATAATTCTTAGTCCCAAAGAACAACTGTCATGCGTGCACTTAAAGGACTTGAAGATATTATTGGATTAAGTTATACAGATTGTAGAAGAACTGATAAAGGTTTGAAATTTAGTTCGCCAGAAGAAATGCCAGGATGTATTCCGGATACTGTAAATAACTTTACATATGTCTACGAATTATATCAAAAGGCGGATCCTAAATATGATAGAACGTCAGTAATCCTTTCTTGATTTAGTTTTTTTTCCCACTAATTTTCTTATTAACTTTATTATTTAATTATATCTCTCAGGTTTACTATTCCCATTTTATGGGACAAGAAACTTGGAACAATTGGTAAATTTCTAATTTTGTAGTAAAAATGAATCATAATTAAAAAATTAAAAAATTTTTTTTTAGTCAATAATGAATCCCACGAGATTATGCGTATATTCAATAAAGCATTTGATAAACTTCGTCCAGAAGAAAATCGAAAATCTTATTATCCCGAATCCTTATGTGTAGAAATTGACGAAATTGACAATTGGACAAAATTTGAAGAAAATGCCCTTATGTGTGGTATTGCCAAAACTCAAAAAGAATGTAAGTTTCTCTTTAAAGATCATTATTTTAAAGAAAAGTGAGTAATATACTATACCCACTACTCTTTTTTAGATGATGAGAATGTTGCTATTGTTTTTGAAATCTTGGATAAAGTTGAAGAAATTTTATCTAAAAAGCAATTCATCACTGGTACCATCTTTACCGGAGCTGATATCAAACTTTGGACCATGATCGTAAGGTAATGACATTTTGTTATTGAAAAATAAATATATTTAAACTTTGCCTCATTTCATAATGTTCACTATTGAATAAAATAATAGATTTGATCCAGTTTGTACCACAGCCTTAAAATGTAATCTTAAACTTATCAGAACCGATTATCCAAATATTCTTCGCTGGGCAAGAGAAATTTATCAAATGCCTAAACGTAATAAAGAAACTCTTTTTTTATTATTGTATATTTCTGTTACAACTGAGAGAATTAACAAATTATTTTTAAAAATTATAAAAGTTGCCGATACTTTAAATATGTATCATTGTAAACGCTTGTTACCCGTAGGATTTGATTCATCGGTTATTCCTATTTATGATGGACCAGGTAATAAAATTTACCTTCTTTTTTTTTTTTTGCTTCAAGTATTCGCTTTTTTAATTGATAAAATACTTTTATCACTTTTATCATGTAGATCTTTCGAAACCTATTATCAGATCATAATTGAAATTGAAACTAACCAAATTTCTTGTAATCGATCTTATATAATATAAATTTTCCCTGTTTGAGGTTTTGATTTTTTTTTTTGATTTTATGAAAAGATAATAATGTCAACAACTGGAAAAGTGAGAATAAAAATAATGCCACATTTTCATTTTTGATAATAGTAATAAATTATTTGAATTATATTTGATAATAGTAATAAATTATTTGAATTATATTTGAAATATTAAATAAATATGTAAAATATGGTTAAATAGGTTATCAAATGTAAAGCTGCTGTTGCTTGGGGACCTTCTCAGCCTTTAAGTAATTTTTTTTCTTTTTTTATAAAAATAGATAATCAAGTTCATTTTTTATTTAAGTTCACTCGATTTTAGTTTTTTAAACGAATTCTTTAATTTCCATGACATGATTAGGTATCGAGGAGGTTGAAGTTGCACCCCCACGGGTAATTTTTTTGTTTTTTTTTTTTAAAAAAAATGTATTCTGTTTTTTTTTTCAATGAAACCTTTTGACATTCGAATAAACTTTTCTTTTTTTTTAAAAAAAAATAGGAAAAAGAAGTTCGACTTCAAATTTTGGCGACTGGAGTGTAAGTTATGAGTTTTTATTATTGAAATTGGTTTTCAGGTAAATTTACAGCAGTAGCAAATCTTTATCGTTTTTATAGATGTCATACAGATGCTTATAGATTATCAGGAATAGGTATATTTTATTTTTCAATTTTTTTTTCAAGATGGATAATTCTATAATTAAATTAATATATATATTTCAAAGATCCCGAGGGTTCGGATTGGCCAGTTATCCTTGGTCACGAAGGAGGTGGTATAGTCGAGTCAGTCGGCGAAGGAGTAACCTCGGTGCAACCGGGTGATCATGTAATTCCGTTGTATACACCAGAATGCCGTAAATGTAAATTCTGTACTAGTGGAAAGACTAATTTATGTTCTTCAGTGCGATCTACTCAAGTATGTACACGAAAGAATAATTTAATAATTTGAATATGAATTTACATATTTAAATGATGTAAATAATGTAAATTATGTTTAAATAATGTTTAAACAATTTAGGTACGTGGGTTGATGCCTGATGAAGAAACACGTTTCACTTGCAAAGGAAAGAAGGTTTATCATTTTATGGGCTGTTCTACCTTCAGCCAATACACCGGTAATTTGTAATATTATCATAATTCAAGATTGTTTTTTGGATTATCTTTAAGGATTATTGTATAATTTAATTCCGACACTCTGACACATTATAAATCTTAGTTGTATTGGAAATTTCGGTTGCTAGAATTAATCCCGTAGCACCTTTGGATAAAGTTTGTCTGCTTGGATGTGGAATCACTACTGGTATGCATTCTTTAAAGGAATTTTCATGAATTTGCTTAATTTTTCCTAAATTTACATAAATTTCGCAGGTTATGGGGCTGCCGTAAGGACCGCTGATGTTCAACCTGGTTCAAGTGTTGCGGTATTTGGTTGTGGTGGTGTTGGATTATCTGTTATCTTAGGTGCAAAGGCTCGTAATGCTAGGTAAGTATAATTAAAAATTGTTCCAATTACAATATTCTTTTTATTATATAATTAATTATTTTATGATTATTATTTTTTAAGCCAAATTATTGCTGTTGACAAAAATCCCCAAAAATTTGAATATGGTAAGTTTTTCCTTTTATCAAATTTAATAACATTTTAATAATGATTTACTAATGTTTTAAAATAATGTAATTCATTTTTTCAAGCCAAGAAATTGGGTGCCACTTCTTGTATCAATCCTGATGATTACGATATTCCTATTCAACAAGTAATGATATTTAATTTATTAATAATGAAATATAGTTTTTATTTATTTTTTAGTTTATTTTTTTAGGTTTTGATTGAAATGACTGACGGAGGATTGGATTATACTTTTGATGCAACGGGCAATACTAAAGCCATGCGTGCTGCACTAGAGGTTCATTCTAATATTTAATTTTATTATTTAATTAATTTTATAATTTTAAATATTTTAATATAAAAAAAATTTTTATTTTTTATTTTCATGTTCTTTCGTTAAGTCATGTATCAGAGGATGGGGTCAATCTGTTATAATTGGAGTTGCGGGTGCAGGAGAAGAAATTTCTACACGTCCGTTTCAACTTGTAACAGGTCGAACTTGGAAAGGCACCGCATTTGGTGGAATTAAAGGACGTAGTGAATTACCTGGTCTAGTTGAAGATTATCTTAATAAGAAATTAGAAATTGATATGTTTGTTACTCATAAATTTAATTTGGAAGAAATCAATAAAGCTTTTGAAATTATGCACGATGGAGATGGGTAAACTTCTATTTTTATTATTTTTTTTAATGGTAATTTTTTTTGATTACTTTGATTTTTCTGATTACTAATTATTTAATTGTTTCTTTGAAATCTTGAATTTTAGTATCCGTTCAATCATTTATTTTGATTAAGGAACTATATTAATTATTTGTGTGATGTGAAATAGATAATATATTTTACTAATAATAATTAATGTGCACTTTTCAAGAATCAAAAATAAAATTTTTAATTATAAATAAATAATATAAAAACAATTCTCAAATTACTCATCGATAACTTTCATATTTCCTCTTTCTCCCTTTTGTTCAATTGTCATTTTAGCAGTTCTAGCTCCAAACTGTATAGCTCTTTTATGCAACACACTAGCCTTTAATAGTCCTAATTTTCTTGCTACATGTCTTAATAATAATTTTTCTCCAATACCTCTTGGATACCTCATATCAGTTTTAAAGTGTATCGGTAATGAACACAAAAATGAAACAACTTTTGTAGATAAATATGGAAATCTGGATTCTTTTGCATGTGATGAAATTATTCTATCATCTCTTCCTATATATATATTTGGGTGTGGGGAATTTAGAATGTATTTATTTGTTATTTGATTGATTGATGTTATTATAATTATAATTAATTAAAAGGGAGAAAATTTACCCAAATTTCTTTTTGATATCCTGTTCACATCCAATTGTACCTAAAGCAATTATATAATAAATAGTATGAATCCAGATTTAATCTTTAATTTCTTTGATAATAATGATAATAATTTACCTCTTCAATTAATTTTTCCCAACCACCTTGTTTGAATGCTTCACGATGTCTCGAATATCCTGCTAATAATTCATCTGCACCCACTCCAACAAGTACTACTCTTGCTTTACTTTCATGATCTACCGTTTTCTGTTAAGAAAATTTAAAAAATTTATTTATTTAATTTAATTTAATTAAGTGAATTGAAAAATACCTCTGATCCATCTATTAAGCATTTAATTTGACCTGTTATAAAAAATATCAATATTATTTTCAGATATTTTCAGAATATTTTCATTAAGAATTAAATATTTTATGACTTAACAAACCTTTGCCTCTTACAGCAAACCAAAATGCCATTGCAATACTCTAAAAAATAAATAAATACAATAAATAGATGGCTGTATAATATAAATTAAATATTAAATATATAAATTAAATATTTTACTAAATCCATTATTGTATCAGAAGGAGCCATCAGTTTCAATATTTCATTTTTATATTCACATGCTTCATTATATGAAACATTTACTTCTACAAAGTTCCATGTCCTATTTGGTGAAATTTTTCTAAAATGAAATTAATTCATAAATAATTATTATATCTTTGATTATAATTTATTAAATCTTATTTTTTAATGAATATTACCTCAATTCAATAACACCTTGCCTTCCTGTAATCCTGTCAGGTACATCATATATTGAATTTGTATTCCCTTGAATACTTTGAACATCTTGAACATTTTTTTTCTTTTTTCCAGATTTGGCTTGTTGAATCCTAGGATTTTCAAATGCAACATTAATCAAGTCTATTGATTCCTCTGGTGGAATAAATTTATCTGCTAATGCTGCAAGACAAATACAATCTAATCCACCAGAAAACATTATGGCGACACGAGCATCATTTTTTGATCTAAAATTGTTATTATTATTATTATTATTGGAAAATATATTATTATTAATATTTTTATTTTAAAAAATTTTCACTGTTTGTTTACCCTATTCTTGGAATATCTACAACACGACGACGTACTGAATCACTTAATTCATCAATCATCTGATCTATAACTAATTCCATTTTTGAAGAAATTGGAGGAATGATAGAATCTGATGGAATATCTGCCAATGATTCTGGTAATACTGGAAGTTCATTTTGATTAGGAATTACATTATTTAATTTACCGAATGGTAATTTCTAATTAATAAATTAATAAAAAAATTCAAAAAATTTATTTTAACAGTAATGTGATGATGAAATATCAGTTAAATAAAACTTTTTGTTCTTGCCAGCATATAAGACGACTCCTTATTCTTCTCGTTGAAATCGATCTCTTTAAGCCACTTGTAGTGTTTTAGAAATTTTTCTAATGGCTCTAAAAATAAAATTCAAAATAAACGCGTATTACATTAATCGGATTTTCGAAGACACTTTTCTTTCTAAACCAGAATAATTCTTTACCTGACATATCATTTGAAGATAACATCTCACCCACATTTAAGCAATAGATTCCATCAGCTGGAACCTCTTGAAGATAAGATGTTGTTGTTGTAGTGTTCAAAAATTCATTAGGTATTTTACATCCAACCGAAGTTAATAAAAAATTTTCATCAGCAAATGGAATATGCCATAATAAAGATCTCCTTCCTAAACAATCACGCCCGAACCATAGCTTTCGCTTTGAGTTCTGATGATTCAAAAATTCAATGCATTTTATAAAATCACGAATAATATTAAATAATAAAGATATTAAAAAAAGATCGATTGATGGTAACCTGCCAATAAACAATTGAATAAGGACCCTCAATTTTTTGAAGTATACTGAGGACACAGTAATCATCGTTGTCAGTAACACAATCTTTCTTTTCATTCTCTTTCAGTGCTTTGAATAAGTGTTTAGTATCATTTTCACCTGTAGGTACCTAGATTTGATTTGATTTTTTTTTCACAATTGATTACAACAATAAGTTATTTTTTTGATTATTGTTGAATGATGTCTTTAGGAAGCAAAGATCACAAATATTCTTACATCCAAACCATCAAATATTTCTCCATTCAATAACAAAATATCTTGATCATCATTTATGAAAGGTTGCTTTATGACATGTTCACCACGTAAATGCAATACCGCCCCATAAAATTCCATAAAAATTCCATTATTAGGAAATATAGATGATTTAAATGATAAGGAAAATAACTCTTGACTATCAGGACCTAAAAGCGTGATATATGCATATATATGTGATAGTAAAATAATTCCCACTTCTTTTTTTGACTACTACTTTATTATTTAATTTTACTTTGTATTTACCTCGGTTTTTATTTTGAATAATCAATCGGTTCCATAATTCATCGTGAAAATGAGTATTACCCGATAAAGTAATTTTTGAGTCACTGCGACGTTCCAGGCTAAATAAAATCCCACACATTTCAAGAGATAAACTAAAGAAAATGTTTATTACATGATGGTTACACAATTACTTATGTCGACCCTTGGTGATCAATCTATTTGTGTAGCACTATGATCAACAGGTTCGTAAGCGTGATGGCAGAATAGCCAAAGGTTACTATCATAACCCACACGTAAGGCTTTCGGGCTGTACAGTTTTGCAAGGGGTCGGTTAAGTACATGGCAGTCTAGTCAATCGTTGCTACCATAACCAATCGCATAAGGCTTTCGGACTGTATCGACCTTCCTCGGATTATACTAAACATAAATATTATATGTACTTCTGGAGTTTTAAAAGATTTTTAGAACGTAAGTTACTTATACATTACAACTATTATGAGTTATCTTTCTGAGCTTGCAAATTGTTATTGGTTATTGTATTTTTTTTTCTTATATTATAAATCTGTATGTTAGTGAATTACTTGGCCTATATTTTATTTATAGAACTTGAAGGCAAAAAAAAAAAAAAATCCGAGGTATGTATTTGTGATACAGTTTGCAGTATGGAAGTTCTTCACATCCAGAGTTGGCATGATGTGTTGAGAGTGATTCAGTTTGTGAAGGGTGGGCTAAATCAGCATTGCCCAAAGGGCATGGTCATGATTACAAACATTCTGGAGAATGTACCTTCTTGTTGGGCTATATTTGTAAGNTGATCAACAGGTTCGTAAGCGTGATGGCAGAATAGCCAAAGGTTACTATCATAACCCACACGTAAGGCTTTCGGGCTGTACAGTTTTGCAAGGGGTCGGTTAAGTACATGGCAGTCTAGTCAATCGTTGCTACCATAACCAATCGCATAAGGCTTTCGGACTGTATCGACCTTCCTCGGATTATACTAAACATAAATATTATATGTACTTCTGGAGTTTTAAAAGATTTTTAGAACGTAAGTTACTTATACATTACAACTATTATGAGTTATCTTTCTGAGCTTGCAAATTGTTATTGGTTATTGTATTTTTTTTTCTTATATTATAAATCTGTATGTTAGTGAATTACTTGGCCTATATTTTATTTATAGAACTTGAAGGCAAAAAAAAAAAAAAATCCGAGGTATGTATTTGTGATACAGTTTGCAGTATGGAAGTTCTTCACATCCAGAGTTGGCATGATGTGTTGAGAGTGATTCAGTTTGTGAAGGGTGGGCTAAATCAGCATTGCCCAAAGGGCATGGTCATGATTACAAACATTCTGGAGAATGTACCTTCTTGTTGGGCTATATTTGTAAGGGTATAGTCTCTTGGTTTCTGTTGGTTTAACTGAGAATAAACAAAGCTCTTTGTTCCGTGTGCTATCTGTACTAATTCATAAAATCCATTAAGTCTTGTTTTTTAAAAGTCATTTTCTAAATAAGATAAGAACGGGATGAGCTTACAAAATTGTATAATCCATATTTATTTATATTTATCATATTTTATCGAAAACATTAAAAATGTTCTAGAATAGTCGACCAAATTTGGAAATATTAAAACATAGTATTTGATTTGTTTATTAATATCTTTTTCAAAAAATTTATGCTTAAAAATTAGAATAATCACATAGCACAAACTTTTAATTTGTCACTGACCTATATATCTTAGATAAACACGTGAATATAGAAATCTCGAGGTAAAAAAAACAATATGGAATTAATTAATCATAAATTATTCCATTAATCGTTAATTTTTTAGCCATCCAAGTTTAGAGTGGGTTATGTAAGCATCACAAATCAAAAATTGACAGTAATACCTTTTCTATAAATATCATATACGTCACGATTTTTTTAACAATTCTTTTATTAAAGGCAAATTTCAAGATCATTTTTTAGATCAAATTACTATTTTAGTTATCTGTTATAATTAATAATTGATTTATGATTAGAATTTTTAATTTCTGTATTTAGAAAAAAAAGTTTTTATACAAAAAAAAAAGTCAGAAATTTTTTATTGTAACCAAGTTAAGAGGTTCTGCAATTCTATTTAATCTCCCGGAATTTCTTTCAAAATTATTTTTCTTAATGTAAAATAAGGAATTCATTGAAAGAAAATTTGTTTATTATTTTAGTTTAATTAATATTTATTGTATTAGCTTGATAATCAGAACAACAAAATTGCGTCTTTGTATCATTGCAATTTTTGGTTCATTTCTATGGAATGGCCTTAATTAATTGAGTTATAAAAGCTGTGTTAACTTTAAAAGTTTAACTATACGGTAATAATTTTTTCCATCCATAAGTACACAAGTAAATTTTGTGTTCAATAATTAGTTCATTATAAGAATGGTAATCACGATTATAATAATGACAAAGTAAATATTTGTATGATATAGTTTTAATATAGATTAATTGCATTTAAAATAACCTGCTTAAATCCAGTAAACTTTTGGCGGGAGAGCTAATTTCTCCATTGGTTAAATTAAAATAAAGAAACAATAAATGTACTTTCTAAGTTAGAGTTAGAACGTAATGATTTTACTTATCATTATATAAAGGCTTCAAATTCGTCAAAATTTTTCTGCCTTTTTCTTAACATTACGAACTTTATATTTCATAATGTCTCATCAGCATTTATTTTCGAAATTTTTGAAGGTCCCTCGATCTTTTAGAAAAGAACAAGGTTTTATAACGAATTAAAATTTCGTGAATTTCGTGTGCTTACATTATCGATAAATGTATTAAAAAATAATATAACGGATAAATTAATAAATTAAATAATTCAAATATAGATAAGAGAGGAAATTTCAGGGGATTTACTCCCTTTGACTCTCAACAATTACTAATTGCTCAACAATTGAGTGATAATTATTTCAAAATCTCTATTGAAAATGCTGGAGATCAGCCAATTAACGCAGTGTTAGCTCAAGCCGATAAAGATGCCCAAACTTATGATCCTGAATTAGTTCGTTATGCCCTCATGATTTGGATTGTTCATGATCCAGAAGCTCGTCGCCGAAAAATTAAAATTCCACCCTTAGGATCACGCGCAGATCATATCGTGACTCCAGGATTGTCATTACAAGCATCCACTGGGAGGATTCCTCTTCAATCCCAAGATCCTTTAAGTTGGTGGAGAGAAGACCCAAATTTGTGTGAACATCATGAACATTGGCATATTGTGTTTCCAGCCTTCCCCGTTAATGGTAAAAGTAAGGATCGAGAAGGTGAAAATTTTGTTTTTATGCATCGACAAATGCTAGCCAGGTAAGTAAAAGTTTTTTTTTTTTATTATTATTTTTAATTTATGTTTTATATGTGTATTGATTGATTTATTTCAATTGTTATTATAATCCTGTTAGATATGACATTGAACGTGTTACACTTGGTCTTAAAATTGTAAAACCTTTGGATAATTATCATGAAGAAATTGAGGAGGCCTATAACCCAAATCCCAATTTGTCCACAAATCCCGATGATGATCCAACAACTGCTGATATTCCTTTCGCAGCTCGTAACGCAGGAAGGACACTTAAAGATTTAGGTAAATATTAGGTGTCTAATAATATTTAATATTATTAATATCAATAATACCATTTTTTTTTTAGGTGGAAATAACACGATCGCTACGATGACGAAATATAGGAAACAACTTATTGATTCTATCAATGGAAAGGGAAGTACACCTTTTGGAACGGATGACAAATCAGCAACTTTAATAGGAAACACTTTAGAAACTACCCTACATAATCTTGGTCATGTTATGATTGGTTCGTAAAGAAGATTTATCTAGCATTTTATTTTATTTTATTTTTTTTGACTTAAATATAACTCTTCAAGTTTATTATTATAATAGCGTATATTATGACACCCGGAGATCTTGATAGTAAGTATTTATTTTTTTTTTCGCATTAACAAAATTCGAGCCGACTAACTGATTAATACTTTTACCCAAATGCAGGTTCCGGCGTACCACCAGGTGTAATGATCGAAACAAGAACAGCATCTCGAGATCCTATTTTCTACCGATGGCATCGTCACGTAGATGATGTATTTGCGGTAAGTAATCCTGATTAATATAAATAATTTTGATTAACATATTGATCCATTCCATTCATAATTCATTATTTAATATTCTTTGTTCATCAAAATATTTTATTGTATAGATTTGGGAAAACAAACATGCACCTCATGACTTCAAAGCTGATGCACCACCCGTTAAAATCAGAAAAAATGATATCATTCTTTCTTTTAAAGATAAATTATTGGAAGTGGATGCAAATGGAAACTCCGATGGTTGGTTGGAATATGCAAAAAAAGAATTTGGTGGCCATAATTTCGATTCGGATGTATCTAATAATAAAGTGGTGACCAATGAATTGGAAACTGAGATGAGGGACAGAGATTTTATATGGGCTGAAGATAATAAGTCTTCGTCCAAAATTACATATCTATATCCAAGGGAATTCTATTATTTCTTCCGTGTTCAAAATACCACTGATAAGGTATTATTATTTTTTTTTTAAAGAAATATTTTAGCGATTTACATTTTCACGTAATATTTATCGTATAAGTATTTTAATTATTTGATTTAGCCCATTGATATCACTCTGCGAGTATTCCTTGTTCCCGAAGAGTTAAAGAATTCACGTGTACATTGGATTGAATTAGATAAAATAAGACAAAAGTTGGGACCTCACGAAAAGGCAGTTTTCTCTCAAGATTGTGATGAATCTGTGATAATTCGTAAACCCGCTCAAAAGACTCCCGAACAAATGGATAGAGCTATTACTCCCGCCGAATCAGAAGCGGCATCGGTCTTAAGTGGTGATGAAAAATCTGATGAATTCTTCTGTGATTGTGGATGGCCATTTAATCTTTTATTACCACGGGGTACTAAGGAAGGACTCAAATGTAAACTTTTGGTATTTATTACGGATGGTGCGCTAGACACTGTACAAGCACCGACTCAACCTAAGAAATGTGGTAGTTTATCATTTTGTGGTGCACAATGGGGAGAGCCATACCCTGATGCTAGACGTATGGGTTATCCATTCGATAAGCCTTTCAAGAATAACTCTTTTGAAGATACTTTTAATGGATTGTCGAATGTAGCTATTCGCGATGTTTCTATTAAATGGGTTCAAGATTTCCCTGATGTTTCAATCTTATTATGAAAAGATTTTTTTTGAAAAACTTACCTTGAATGTAATGTATCAAAAAATGTATTGTATATCTTGTATATCTGAATAAATTATTTTTTTAAATAAATATTCAATAATAAACTTATGAAAATATGAATATATAAAGGGATTGTTTAATTTTCTTTTCAAAATGAATTTTGATAAAAAAAAAGAACATAAAAAAAAAATGTTAAAAAAGTGATTTCAGCAACAAAAACTTTTATTACACCTTATTAATTTCCTGATGTATTAAGTTTTCTTTAGCTTATTCTATCTTAAAACGATAATACGTGAGCAAATCATTACGAATATGTCAATATACTAATAACAAAGAACCACAAACAACTAACTAATATAAGCAGCAGATCCGCGTAGAACATCAGTCTTCAACAAAATACTAATGTTCAAAGGCCATTGAATATTATTGGGCAGAATATTTTCGTTGAATATTTAGCAGCAAGAAGTTCACTTTTCAAAATAATTAAAATAATTATATTGTGATTGCAAATAATTTATAGATCGAGTTTTATATTTGTACTTAGATTCTTTGAAAATTTAAACAAATTTATTGTGTATTGATAAACATTTTACAGTTATTCGCGTAATCCAATGTTAAATTGCATAGAATATTAATTATTGTACTTCTACACTGTAAATTATATGCAAAGAAAATCACGTCACATATACATATTGCATTACACAAAAACCAAAAGTCAATTAAAAAGTATAAATTGTTTAATTTATATCACTTTAAATCTTTCAATTACGCATGTTTTATTTTATTCTCAACTTCTTCTTAAAGACAAATGCTTCTTTTCATAATGAAAATGAAACAACAAATTAATATATATTTCACACAAAATGATTACCAAAGCAGATTTTAGTTTCACTAATTCTCCTTTTTTATTAAATAATATAATTCTTAAATTTTTAACATTTCGAATTAATCTTATGTATAAATTTTTTGTGTAGCGTTACGTTCATTTTTCTTCTACAATTATTGGGTTTTATTTTTACATCGATTTGATAAATCAATTATGCCCAACAATTCCTTGAGATATAAGTTTTATAAGCAAAACCTTTTAGATAAAAATTTAAACGGAAAAAATGTTAAAGATAATTTAGATAACTTAGATAATCCATTGACAAATGATTTAAAATTAAAAAATCATATTTCCGGTAAAATAAGCTTATGTACCCTTCCTACCGAAATACTTTTGAGAATTTTGTATGAACTGATCATATCTGAAAGTCCAAACCCTCCCAAAACCGCTATACTTTCATTTCCTTTGGTTTGTCGAGTCTTATATAAGCTCGCAAATGATCGCATTGTATGGGAACAAGTGTTCCTTTCCGAATATGACGCTTTAGCAAGAAAAAGAAGGTTTTCCGTTTGTAATTCAAGAAAAATTTACTATCGAAGATCATTATTAAATGTAGATCAGATGAATTCAAGTCTTAATGCATTGGAAAATTCTTTAAAAAATAAATTATTATCAGAGAAAGAAGAACAAAAAGTTATAGATAGTGTTTTAGAAGTTTTAACTCGTTTATGGGTTCTTGTTTCCGAAGATGGTAATATTATATCACTTTTAATATTAATAATCAGAATTATTAACATTTAATGTTTTTTTTAATGTTCATTAACTTATTTAGTTCTTGATTTCTTGATTTAATTTTTTTTTTTTTTAAAGATGAAAGAAATTCAATGAAACTTAGTAATTTACGTGCTTCGGAGTTTTGTGCTAGTGTTTTTTATTTATTGTACGCGGATTTGGAGTCTACATTTAAATTTAAAAATTTTGTTTGTATATTCATTGCTATAAAAATAATATCAATAATGTTAGCTTACGGTACAGTAAACACCTTTTTTTTTTACATAAATTTATTTCATTTTATTTATTGACAATATATAATTTATATGATTTTATAGGAAATTTGCAACAAGAAGAGATTGTGAAGAATGTAGCGATAAAGTTACGTGAACGTGTGTTAAATTGGGATCCTAATAAACACGCCGTGTTTCCCATGCTTGATTGTCACGCTCTTCATATCTATTTAAGATATATTACAAGAGATGAGAAAAAGCCTCTAGATCCAGATTCCAGATTATTTGATTCTCGTAAATCTGACGAGAAATTACAATGGACTGATATGGTTGATGTAAGTTATATTCTAATTATTAGTTGAAATCGTTGAAATTCTTGAAATCTTTGAATCGTTGCGACAATTTATAAAGTAAATAAATAAATAAGATTAAATTTATTATCAAATTTTTTAAAAGGTATATTCTTCCAACAAGATTTTATGGTGTCTCAGAAATGATGGATATGATTTTCCTTATGAACCACCAAGATATTGGACTGGATTATGTATAGATAACGATAAATTAATTGTTGACAAGTTTTTACTTGTGGATTTCGATTTCATGGAACTTCAAGTAGTCGAAGAACACAATGAAGAAGAAGAATATAATGAAGAATTTGGAAATGTTGATAAATGTACCTATAAAGATAATTTAAGTTATATTATAGAAGGCACCTTAACAGATGATTCCGGAAAATCCTTTCATATCGAAGGATTTTCAGTTCCAATTGATAATGGCAGAAGAGTAAGTTTTCGATATGTTGACAATACAAAAACAATTGGGATTAATAATGAATATAAAGTATGGAATTATTACGGATATTTAACTGCATATGGAATTATTGGTAAATGTTGGCCTGATGGAATGATAATTGAGAATGCAAGTTTTTTTTGGCTTTGGGAAGACATATAAATTAAAAAATAAATAGTAGAGAATAATTTATTTATATTTTTTTTCCGAAATTTGTATCTTATTTATATTGCATTTTTTTTTCAAAGAAGCAACAACGAAAATTATTTATTTTGTTAATAAAAAATTTTTATAGACAAAATATTATAGATATTATAAATAAATATTGTCAACCCAAAATATATCCCTCCCCCAAAATCTCAAAAATAAAATGTCTCAGTAATGTAAAAATTGAATGTAATGTATAAATAATGTCTAGATCATTTTTAATGAAAATTTGATCACAAAAATATATAAATCTATTTACTATTTATTTAAATCATTCGATCAATAATATCTTGAAGAATATCTTCTGCATCTTGTTCACCATTATCTCGAGCTTTAGTTAACCAATGAAACATTTTCAAAATATCTTTTTGTGTTCCAAGACCATTCTTATGACATTTACCAACTTGTAATTGACCAAATGCATAATCATTTGCTGCTGATGATGAATACCATTGAAACGCTTTATCATCATTCTTCTCGACTCCAATTCCTTTATGATAACAATAACCAACATCACATTGAGCTATATCATATCCTGATTCACCAAGTTTCAAATACCAATCAAATGCTAGTTTTTCATTTTTTTCAACACCTTTACCATTTTCGTAACAATGAGCCAATACATACCCTGCTTCAATATTTCCTGCTTGAGCTGATTGTAAATATAATTGGAATCCTTTCGCTTCATCTAATTCAACACCTAAACCATCCTGGAAACAATATCCAAGATTACATTGACCGACAAGATTTCCATTATTTGCGGATTTATGATTCCATTCAAGTGCCTTTTTGTCGTCTTTTTCATCAACACCTCGTCCACTATTATAACAATACCCGATACATGATTGAGCCCAACTTGAACCATTTTCAGCTGCATCCATAAATATTTGAAATGCTTTCTTTTCATCTTTCTTTAATCCCAATCCATTATAATATAATAGTCCAAGAGAAATTTGACCAATCGACTGATTGTCCCTTTTAAATAGATCATAAGTTGAAAGGGATTCTGAATCCTCAATAATATCATATTCGGATTCATCAACTGCCAGAGAATACATTTCAAAAGCCATTTCATAGTCGACTAATGTACCAACTCCGTGTCGATAGAAAAATCCTACTAAACTAGTGAAATAAGAAAATCTTGGATGTTGAAGAATTTGCGCAAATACTTTAGTGGGATTTTTGGGATTTTTATCATCTTTTTCCATATAATTTCTAACCATTAAAGCCACGTGTTCGGAATGATGTTGCATATTGAATTGGGCAACATAGTGTTGAAATAATCCCTTTATATAATAATCTATTTCAACAAAAGTTTCTTCCGGAGGTACATCAATTTTAATATCCGACGAAGATAAAATAGAATCTTCAGTGTCATCTATTTCAGTAATTTCAGTATTATTCTTCGTTCCATTCTGTGCAGATTTGGAACTTTCACCATATTCTTCATTATATACGTACGAAGTATCGGAAATATCTCTATTATTTTCATCATAAAATTACATTTCTTTTAATATAATATAATAAAATGAACTAGACAAAATAAAAAAAATAAATAAATTTAATATACCCATTAGTTTCAATATTATCTTTGGTTAAATTATCAAGTATCGACATTAAAATTTCGTATTCGGTTATCACATCATCAACATCAAGTTCATTAAGTTCTTTATAAACTTGTTCAACAGTTGGACGTTTAGTATCATCGTGTTGCCAACTTTCTAGAAAAATATTAAAGAATCTTTGTTTATTATCACTCAATTAATTAAATAATTAATAATAAATAATGAATTAGTTTAATATTAAAATAGTACCTTTATAGATTTTCGCATATCTTCGAGGAGTTCCTTGTTCAACAGTTTCTCGTTTACCTCTAACAATTTCTTTTATCAATTCATTGTTTGATAATTTTTCCGATTCAAATGGAACTCTACCACTAGAGATTTCCCAAAGTAATACCCCTAAGCTGTATATATCGGAACTTCTTTTATGACCAATTGATAAAAGAATTTCCAAAATTTGAGGATCCATGTATTGAAATGAGCTAAGTGATTGTACAAGTAAATTTGAAAACTCCGCCATTCTTCGGGATATTCCGAGATCACTTAATCTAATATGACCTTTTTGGACAAGAATATTTTCGGAATCCTGTTTTTTTTATTATTTGGGAAAATATAAAGAATTTTTAAAAATTTAAAAATTTGATAATTTGGAAAATATAAAATATAAAGGATTAAAGAAAAATATTCAATAATAATATGAATAATATAAATAATATGAATAATAATATATTAAAAAAATATATTTACCAAATGCCCATGAACAATTCCATTTACGTGCAAACACATTACTGCACTAGTCACTTCTTTCGCAAGTTGTAATTTATTATTCCAATTTAACTCACTAAAATGAGTTTCTAAATATTGACGTAAAGAACCTCCATCAGCGTATTCAACAACCAATTTGAATGTATCGTGGGACGAAACTAGATAAATTTATGTCAAAACCAAAATATTTAGAAAAATTAAGTTTAAAATAAATAAAAAATAATAAAATGCTTACATCTAGTTATTCCATAGAATCTCAAAATGTTATAATGATATTCCAATTTTTGATGTTGTTTAATCTATATTATATTATA
Organism: Diversispora epigaea; assembly: GCA_003547095.1. Lineage (NCBI taxonomy): Eukaryota > Fungi > Glomeromycota > Glomeromycetes > Diversisporales > Diversisporaceae > Diversispora > Diversispora epigaea. The sequence goes on along the minus strand of PQFF01000547.1, from coordinate 129,376 downwards.
TTTAGAATAGCATTCATTGCATTTATTCAAAAAAATCATCGAAAAAAAAATGAAACAAATTTAAAATAAGTTTAAAAATTACCTCATTTATCATATCCTGAAGTTTAAATTCTTCTGTTAATGAAATTGGCTTAAGGACTACGGTTCTAGTGGGATTTCTCAGTTCGGCTTTAAATATAGTTCCATGAGAACCGGCTGCGACTTCCTCAAGTTGTTCAAATTCATTGTGAGAGTAAACTACAATATTTTCCCTTTGAAGTATTCTACTAATTATTGTTTCGTCCATTCCATTAGTTAAGTTTTGGTCCGTGGTATTTAGAATTTCATCCGACATTATGACAGAGTTGATTAGTTCCGTTCCGTTAGGGGAAACAATGTATTTGTGCAAGTTTAAAAGTTGGGACAATGTCGATTATATCGATTTTTGGAAATTTTTTTTTGAAATTATCACTTTGGACAAAAATTTTATCACAAGAATAGTTGGGTTTTTATTTTTAAATCTTTATTTGCAGGACGAATTTAAAAAATCGCATGGCCCTCCCATCCAATAAATTGGAAAAATTACAGATAGAAAAATGAAAAAAATATGTACATCAAATAAAATATTTACATTTAAATGATAAAGAAATTTATATAGGGGATAGATTATTTACAGAAATAAAGAAAAATTTTAGAATTTGAAATTTAAGCACTAGCTTGGTTAGCTTCGGCATCACGCTTCTCCTGGTTGGCTTCACGTTTGTAATAATAATAGTATGGTTCAGCATCACGCTTCTGTCGGTTGGCTTCACGCTTTTCTTGGTTGGCTTCACGCTTTTCTTGGTTGGCTTCACGCTTGTAATAATAATAGTATGGTTCAGCATCACGCTTCTGTCGGTTGGCTTCACGCTTTTCCTGGTTGGCTTCACGCTTTTCTTGGTTGGCCTCACGCTTTTCCTGGTTGGCTTCACGTTTGTAATAATAATAGTATGGTTCAGCATCACGCTTCTGTCGGTTGGCTTCACGTTTGTAATAGTAATAGTATGGTTCGGCTTCAGCATCACGCTTTTCTTGGTTAGCTTCACGTTTGTAATAATAATAGTATGGTTCGGCTTCGGCATCACGCTTTTCTTGGTTAGCTTCACGTTTGTAATAATAATAGTATGGTTCGGCTTCAGCATCACGCTTTTCTTGGTTAGCTTCACGTTTGTAATAATAATAGTATGGTTCGGCTTCGGCATCACGCTTTTCCTGGTTGGCTTCACGTTTGTAATAATAATAGTATGGTTCGGCTTCAGCGTCACGCTTCTCCTGGTTGGCTTCACGTTTGTAATAATAATAGTATGGTTCGGCTTCGGCATCACGCTTCTGTCGGTTGGCTTCACGCTTCTCTTGGTTAGGATCTATGGAGTCAAAATTATAAATTAAAAAGGTTCGAAGATGAAAAAAATTTTAACGATAAAAATTTACCAGCAAGCGATGTTGCAGCCAATAAAGATAGAACAACGGCAACTACTGAGAATTTCATTTTTGTAATATTGAAAGAAATTATTAAATTGTTAAATTGTTTTTTAATGATGTGAAAGCTAAAGTGAAATGGAAAGAATGGATAATAATAAGGGTTTTTATAGAACTTTTGCCATAAGTTAAAGATTCACTCTACAAGATGTGGTTTAGACATAATAGCATTTTGCTTATCATTATTAATCGCCATGGCTTAAATTTAGGATATTGTTTGTACGTCTCATAATTTCGAGAAAAAACGATTTCTTCTATGATAATTTATTTACTTTTACATTTCAATAAATAATAAACAATGAAAACAATAAAACCAATTCAACTCATATTTACTAAAAAAAAGCCTTCAAAAAATCACAATATTTTGTTTCTCTGATCTAAATTTGAAAAAATGACGTTTTTTATTTACGAAACGGCGGCGAAGTATCATAGATAGCATTCATAATTGACAAACAATACGCGCTTTTCTATTTTTTAAATAATTAAAATAATTAAAATGATGACCAAAAAAATTGGCAGTCGCACAGGAAATCATAAATATTTGGTAAATTGTTATAAGCCTTTATCATTTGTCGTTGTCATTATATCCAATATCCAAAGCCACATTATTCAATAATTTTATGAAGCTTGTAATTTTAAAAATTCATCTCTGGTGGAAAGATGACAGATAGATTAAGAATACTAATTTTGGTCATATAAGAAATTAGGAAAACCAGCAAGCCCCAAATTTTGAATAGTTATTATGCGCAAAAATCAGAAGAAATTTCTAGCCATCATAAGAACAACTACGAACACATTAATCATATTTAGTTGTATGTTTAACTTAATAAGAAGTTATAAAAACGTTTTAAAAAGTTATAAAAATTTACAATTCTCAAAAAGATGGAATTTATTCTTCTTCTTTTATCATGTGCATTATTCGCCATCGTTATCTACATTGAAGCTAAAGTTGACCAAGAGAAATACGAAGAATTTCTTAAAAACAAACCATACTTTTATAAACGTAAAGCTTACAAAAGAGACATCGAAGCTTCTCCCTCCTATTATTATTATAAGATGGATACCAATTCATCTCGATATTATTATTACACGAGAGAAGATTTACACTGTCATTAGCGAAATTTTTTTATCAGCACAGGATTTAAAGCCATGAAAAATGAAAAATCATGCGCATATGGGAAGCCTCTTTATAAACATAAATAATAAAAAATGGCACAGTAATGTTAATATTTATATTTATTTATGGCTAAGCGTTATTAATGCAAAACAAAAAATCATTATTGCGGCGTATTGCTATTTGTTTTTCGTGGCTTTATTATCGAATGTTATTTTTGTTTTAATTATAATTAGAAATTACTGTTATACCAAAAAAGTCGAAACATCGTTTGTAATTGCTGAAAATTTTTCTGAATACAAAATATTTGAATTTTTTTATCTTCGCAATTATTATAATAATTATAATATTAATGGAATGGTAAATCTAGATGTTGTCACATTATCACACTACACGTGACACTGTTGTGTTTACGCGTTTGATTTATATTGTTATATAACATACATTCATCCACGTTCAATTTCGCGTCATTTATTTTCTTGCTTATTTTACGTTTTTTATTTAAGTCCTTTCTAGTCATCTTTTCCACTTTCTTTTTGTTTATATATATATACTTTTTTTACTATATTTTACTACATTTCCCTATGGCATAATCTCTTCTATCATCTTTTGAGCGAGTTACTAGAGTAATGGAGAATTTAGGACTTGGAATCTGCTACAATAGGTGAGTAACCTCACTAAATAATTTGTTAGTTATATGTTTCCGAAGTTCGCTGCCACGGGATAAGAGCTGGAGGTAGTAAGGAAATGAGAGGCGGGTAAGGCAATAGAGAACTGGAAGCACGTCGGGCCATTACAAGTTACAAGCCGAAGACTTGTAGTGAACGTCCTTTTCTATTTGTCTTATCATTTGAACATCAATATTATTTATATTTTATAAACAAAAATTGTGGTGAATAGGAAGCATAAATGAAGTATTTGGCGGTCGGCTACTAGATACTTGATCTTTGTAACAATAATAGATTACTTATTTGAACTTGTTTCATGGTGCATTCACAGGTGACGACGGGATTGGTATATTTGGTCCACATTAAAAGTACATGTTAATAGTCCAGTGCAAGGACTAAAACTCTTTGAACATCTCCTGCCAACATGTTACTAGAGTAATGGAAGATTTAGGACTTGGAGTCTGCTACAATAGGTGAGTAACCTCACTAAATAATTTGTTAGTTATGTGCTTCNATTTTATAAACAAAAATTGTGGTGAATAGGAAGCATAGATGAAGTATTTGGCGGTCGGCTAATAGATACTTAATCTTTGTAACAATAATAGATTACTTATTTGAACTTGTTTCATGGTGCATTCACAGGTGACGACGGGATTGGTATATTTGGTCCACATTAAAAGTACATGTTAATAGTCCAGTGCAAGGACTAAAACTCTTTGAACATCTCCTGCCAACATGTTACTAGAGTAATGGAAGATTTAGGACTTGGAGTCTGCTACAATAGGTGAGTAACCTCACTAAATAATTTGTTAGTTATGTGCTTCTGAAGTTACGCTGCCACAGGACAATAAGAGCTGGAGGTAGTAAGGAAATGAGAGGCGGGTAAGGCAATAGAGAACTGGAAGCACGTCGGGCCATTGCAAGTTACAAGCCGAAGACTTGTAGTGAACGTCCTTTTCTATTTGTCTTATCATTTGAATATCAATATTATTTATATTTTATAAACAAAAATTGTGGTGAATAGGAAGCATAGATGAAGTATTTGGCGGTCGGCTAATAGATACTTAATCTTTGTAACAATAATAGATTACTTATTTGAACTTGTTTCATGGTGCATTCACAGGTGACGACGGGATTGGTATATTTGGTCCACATTAAAAGTACATGTTAATAGTCCAGTGCAAGGACTAAAACTCTTTGAACATCTCCTGCCAACATGTTACTAGAGTAATGGAAGATTTAGGACTTGGAGTCTGCTACAATAGGTGAGTAACCTCACTAAATAATTTGTTAGTTATGTGCTTCCGAAGTTACGCTGCCACAGGACAATAAGAACTGGAGGTAGTAAGGAAATGAGAGGCGGGTAAGGCAATAGAGAACTGGAAGCACGTCGGGCCATTGCAAGTTACAAGCCGAAGACTTGTAGTGAACGTCCTTTTCTATTTGTCTTATCATTTGAATATCAATATTATTTATATTTTATAAACAAAAATTGTGGTGAATAGGAAGCATAGATGAAGTATTTGGCGGTCGGCTAATAGATACTTAATCTTTGTAACAATAATAGATTACTTATTTGAACTTGTTTCATGGTGCATTCACAGGTGACGACGGGATTGGTATATTTGGTCCACATTAAAAGTACATGTTAATAGTCCAGTGCAAGGACTAAAACTCTTTGAACATCTCCTGCCAACATGTTACTAGAGTAATGGAAGATTTAGGACTTGGAGTCTGCTACAATAGGTGAGTAACCTCACTAAATAATTTGTTAGTTATGTGCTTCCGAAGTTACGCTGCCACAGGACAATAAGAACTGGAGGTAGTAAGGAAATGAGAGGCGGGTAAGGCAATAGAGAACTGGAAGCACGTCGGGCCATTGCAAGTTACAAGCCGAAGACTTGTAGTGAACGTCCTTTTCTATTTGTCTTATCATTTGAATATCAATATTATTTATATTTTATAAACAAAAATTGTGGTGAATAGGAAGCATAGATGAAGTATTTGGCGGTCGGCTACTAGATACTTAATCTTTGTAACAATAATAGATTACTTATTTGAACTTGTTTCATGGTGCATTCACAGGTGACGACGGGATTGGTATATTTGGCCCACATAAAAAATACGTGTTAATAGTCCAGTGCAAGAACTAGAACTCTTTGAACATCTCCTGCCAACATGTTACGGAGCTAGATGGGTAAGCTGATAGTTTCTTGTATTTATTTATATTTGTCTCACTCCTTTATTCCTTACAGAATCTTTCCTTTTTCTTTTAGGTGATGGGTATACATCAGAAAGCAGAAAGTGTGGTAACCAAATTCTTTTCAACCATTTTTGGCCTGAAGGGAATAGGTGAAAAAGCTCTTCCGGATTTAATAGAAGAGGTGCTAAAAGAAGTGTACAGAAAGATATAGGGACGAGCTGTTTCAAAAGGTGGTAAGGACATTGATTGGTCTCCTAGTAGGCTATACCGGATTTACTAATTAAATACCAAGTATCTATTTCTTTTCTTGTATAATGATGTTTCTTTATGCTAACCTTGCATTTCTTTCTTTTATCATTACTATAACTATCGTTACAGTATAATTAATTAATTAAATACTAGAGTAAATAAATAAATACATATATATATATAATAATTTAATATTGTTGGGTATATCTGAAGTTTCGAACTTTTACTTTTGTGATAATCAAACTCTTCAACCAATCCAATCTGATGAATAATTTGAAAATAATAATATAACACCTTTTTTAATTAAAGTTAGATATCTATTAAATTAATTAAAAATATTAAATCGAATATTTAATCATAAGTCTTATTAAATTCAACAATATATATACTAACAATCTTATATTGATTTGTAGCCAAAAATAAGATTCACAACTTTATTATTTAACCACTTTTTGTGATACCTGGTGAAAATTTGAATTTTAATAGACGTGAATAAAAATGATCGAAATTTATTAAAAATATGAGTTGGATTAAAAAAAATCAGAAAATAGTTATTGAACGTTGCTACATATAAAAGAAATGGACCTTTTGTAGTAGGTGAATTATATATCAAACTTTAGTATCATTTTATTTTTATATTAGTAAATAACGTTTGATAATTATTTTCGGATTTTTTTTTATTCCATTTTTAATAAATCCGATCGTTTTTTAAATAAAGTTCGAATTTTAACTAGATACTATAAAAAGTGGTTCTAAGTAAAATTATATTAGATTTGTTATTTTTGGTCAATTTTGTTTGAAATGTAATTAAACAAAAAGGTAAAAAAAATCATGGCCGATGACTTTTACTGTATGATAATAAAACTTAAGTTTTAAAAGCAGATCAAAAATTGCAAGAAAAAGATTTGTCTTCTGCTGAAAAACCAAACTTCTTACTATATTCAAAAATTTTGATAGAAAATTTAAGTAAAATAAATTAAGCGCCTTTTTTAAAACCTAAATGATTACGTAATAAAATTTCTAAGTCTAGAAACTTTCTTTAAATGAGTCAAATATGTCAAATTTTATAAAATGGTATTTAAATTCTCTCTATGATTCCAATTATAGAAATTGCACAAAATTATTCAAAAATCACGCCTTCAAGATTTCACCACTCAAATGTAAATGTCGTCATTGGTTTTAAAAACAATTTGTGAAAATGTATGCAAGAAAATCATGACGCAATTTTAATTGAGATTTCCGTTTTTTTTTTTCGATCGAGAATGACAAGTTTGGTAATAATCATCATGATAAATAAATTTTTTCTTATATATAAATAGCGTTTAAATTCTTTCTTTTTTTTTTCCTCGGCGATTTTATCATTTTATATTCTATATATATATAAATTTTTTTTTTAAAAAAATAAAATAATGGCTAATGCTCCACATGGTGGTGTCCTTAAAGACGCGCATGTACGAGATGCTCATAAATATGATGAATTATTAGGAGAATCAAAAACTTTACCTTCAATTGTATTAACTGACCGACAATTATGCGATTTGGAACTTATCATGAATGGAGGTTTCTCTCCATTAGAAGGATTTATGAACCAAAAGGATTATATTAGGTGAGAATATATTTAATTATGTTTTTATGTAAATATATATATTGAGTTTTTATAAGAATGTATGAGAACAATATAATTAAAAGGTTTTATTTCATTGGTTTCATTGTTATTTAATGATCAGTGTTGTGAAAGATCTTCGCTTATGTAATGGATATCTATTTTCTATACCAATTACTCTTGACGTATCTGAACAAGATATAAAATCATTAGAACTTGCACCCAATAAACGTTTAGTATTAAGAGATCTTCGTGATGATGAACCATTGGCGATCATAACTATTCAAGATATTTACCGTCCAGATAAAGTTGAAGAAGCCAGAAAAGTTTTTGGCAGTAATGATCACGATCACCCTGGTGTAAAATATTTACATACTACAGTTAAAGAATATTATATTGGAGGAAATATAGAAGCAATTCAAGCACCCACATATTATGATTACATTGCTCACAGGTGTAAGTGATGAATAAATTATAATTTTTTCTTCAAATCTCAAACATTTTACAAAAATTCGAAATTATTCAATTTATTAAATAAATAAATAAAATTTAAAAAAATTTTTCTTATTGTACAAAATAGTTACTCCGGCAGAACTTCGCGCTCATTTCAAAAAACTTAATTGGACTCGAGTTGTGGCATTTCAAACTCGGAACCCTATGCATAGAGCACATCGTGAATTAACAGTTCGTGCGGCAAGAATTCGACAAGCAAATGTTCTTATTCATCCAGTAGTTGGTCTCACTAAACCTGGTGATATAGATCATTACACTAGAGTAAGAGTATATCAATCTATAATGCCTAAATATCCAAATGGATTGGCTACTCTTGGTCTATTACCATTAGCCATGAGAATGGGTGGACCTCGAGAAGCTCTTTGGCATGCAATTATTAGAAAAAATTTTGGAGCTACACATTTTATAATTGGTAGAGATCACGCGGGACCTGGAAAGAATTCAAAAGGCGAAGCTTTTTATGGAGATTATGAATCACAGGTAATTAAATTATACGTGACAATGTGATAATGTGATTCAATGTTAGCATTATATGTTTAATTAATAATATATTATGCGCACGTTAAATTTACGGAAATTTTTAATCATGTAATTAGGAACTAGTAGCAAAATATACAGACGAATTACAAATAGAAGTTGTTCCCTTCCAAATGGTGACTTATATTCCGGATTCTGATGAATATATGCCAGTTGATGAAGTACCAAAAGGCACTAACACTTTAAATATTTCCGGTACAGAATTACGACGTCGATTGAGAAGTGGAGCACATATTCCAGAATGGTTTTCATATCCAGAAGTAGTTAAAGTACTCCGGGAAACTCATCCTCCAAGATCAAAACAAGGATTTACATTGTTTCTAACGGGATATTATAATTCAGGAAAAGATCATATTGGAAGAGCATTACAAGTAGTATTTAATGAACAAGGTGGAAGGCCAGTTAGTCTATTATTGGGAGAAATTGTGCGTCATGAACTTTCATCTGGTAAGTAAAATAAATTAATTTTAAATAATTTCAGTTAACTTTAATTAAAATAATTTCAATTAACTTAAATTAAAATAATTTTAAATAATTTTAATTAACTTTAATAGAATTAGGATTTTCAAAAAAGGATCGTGATTCTAATATTTCACGCATTGGATTTGTATCTGCTGAACTTACTAAAGCTGGAGCCGCTGTTATTGCTGCACCAATTGCACCATTTTCCGAAGCACGTACTCATGCCCGAGGACAAATTGAAACGTATGGTGGATTTTATCTAATTCATGTGAATACACCATTAGAACATTGTATTGTTACTGATAGAAAAGGGATATATAAGGTAAATATTTAATGATATCTAATAATTTAATAATATCTAATAATTTAATAATTTCTAAATTAATTATAATTAATTCTATTGGAATTTGTAGAAAGCACAATCTGGAGAAATCAAAGGTTTTACAGGAGTTGATGATCCATATGAAATACCTACAGATGCAGATATTGTGGTTGATGTTAGTAAACAAAGTATTAGTCAAATTTGTCATCAGATTTTATTAATGTTAGAAAAGGTATATTGTTGTTATATTATTTTAATGATTTTAATGATTTTAATGATTTGTTGATATTTATTTTTTTTTATATTATATTATATTATATTATTTAGGATGGTTACATTGGTGAAAGATAATGTTTTGTAAAATCTTATGTATAATAAAAATTATTTATTTATTTTATTTTATTTTTTTGTATGGGAGGGGGGATTTTTCACATTAATTATTTATTTTATTTTATTTTTTTGTATGGGAGGGGGGATTTTTCACATTAATTCTTAATAAATAATAAAGTAAATACAAATATAGAATAATCTTTTTTTTATATTTATTAAATGTCAGGTTGAGATTGATTGTCAGTAATTACTTAATTATATCTCTAGTGGAACATTTTAATTACTCTTTCATCATCTTTTTTTTACCTCTACAGCTAAGAAAATCATAAATTTTCTTCACTAAAGAACTTTTTTTATTATCTCCGGAATATTGTTTCTAAGATAGAATTTTTGTGATAAACATGATTTTGATAATTGCTCTTGTGGAAAGAGCCAAGACTTCAGAAAGTTATCTAATAAATAAAAAAATTAGTATTGTATTTATTATTTTTACAACTTACTTTCTAGAAGCCCGTTTTATAAGTGTGTAATTGTTATCTCTAATATTATTAAAAAAAATATTATTTGATGTTTGGATTGGATATTATTTGTAAACCAATAATTGAAGCTTGATGCCCTATATATCATCTTGAAGAATATTTATAAATTTTCAAAAATTAAAAAGTTTGAAATGTGCATTCTGTCAAATCCTTGATTTTTTGACCACAAGTTGCACAAGTCATGATATCCTCATTAATTCTTATTACTTTTTATAATGATTTTATGATGTGTTGTACAGGAGAGGTTGACTGAGTTTCTTTCCGAATATATTATATACAGTATTTAATATACCGAATGATGGTCACGGTCACCTGATAACTTTTTTGGGGTCCATTTACAATAAATAATAATCATAATCATCATCATAATCTTTCTTTTTAAAATAAAATATTCTCATTCTTTTTAATTCTATTCAATACAATTCTATTATTATTTTTATTCCATAATTCCAACAAAAAATTAATTTTTTTTTAGAAAAAACAAATAACCAATGTAATTACGTTGTAAAAACAACAAAAACAATAATAAATAATAATCCAAGCATTATGGCAACTAGTAATAATAGTAATAATGATAATGATAATAATAGACCAGGTACACAGATACCGTTCTCTGCATACTCTGATATTTCTTCCGGCGTCCCTTCCGAATTTTCTGATTTTCTTCACAATAATAATAACAACAACAACAATAATAATAGCAATAATAATGATAACAACAACACATCAGTTCTCGCTGGTCCCTCAACATCATCAACATATGATTTTCCAATATTTGACAATTCGGTTTCTTATCGATCTAATAATGATGAAGAAGAAGAAAGTTCATCTTCATCGATTGAAGAAGGAGAAAATGGTGATGATTTAGAAAGTTTACACGATGGTATTGGTAATAATATTGGAAATAATGGTAGAAGAGGAGAAGGAGAATTGGGTGGTGGTGGTGGAGGAGGATTTGGTGGATTAGGAGGATTAGGAAATTTTGGAAGTTTAAGATTCTTAGGTGGAGGTAATAATAATAATAATAATAATAATCATCATCATCATTCTAATCCTAGAGGAAGAGGAAGAGGTAGAAGTAGAGGAAGAAGTACAAGAGTAAGAGCAGGTAGAGGAATTACAATATTTGGAGTAGATCAACGAGATCTTAATCATCGTCGAGGATTATTTAGAGTAAATCGATTTAATAGAATAGGTGAAAGGAATATTGGAAATGGAATTCGATTTGGTCGAGGAAATAATNAACAACAACAATAATAATAGCAATAATAATGATAACAACAACACATCAGTTCTCGCTGGTCCCTCAACATCATCAACATATGATTTTCCAATATTTGACAATTCGGTTTCTTATCGATCTAATAATGATGAAGAAGAAGAAAGTTCATCTTCATCGATTGAAGAAGGAGAAAATGGTGATGATTTAGAAAGTTTACACGATGGTATTGGTAATAATATTGGAAATAATGGTAGAAGAGGAGAAGGAGAATTGGGTGGTGGTGGTGGAGGAGGATTTGGTGGATTAGGAGGATTAGGAAATTTTGGAAGTTTAAGATTCTTAGGTGGAGGTAATAATAATAATAATAATAATAATCATCATCATCATTCTAATCCTAGAGGAAGAGGAAGAGGTAGAAGTAGAGGAAGAAGTACAAGAGTAAGAGCAGGTAGAGGAATTACAATATTTGGAGTAGATCAACGAGATCTTAATCATCGTCGAGGATTATTTAGAGTAAATCGATTTAATAGAATAGGTGAAAGGAATATTGGAAATGGAATTCGATTTGGTCGAGGAAATAATAATAATGATAATATTAATAATATTAATGAAATGAATTTCGATGTAGAAGTAATAGAAGAAGAAGGAAGATTTATAGTAAATCGACTAAGACATTTAAGAGCCAAAGTTCTAATTTTTAAGCGACGAATAATCTGGAATATTCTATTTTATTGTCAGCTATATTGTGATTTAATTGATTATTTAGTACAAATCCTTATTGATTTGTCTCTTAGAGTTATGGATTATATTAGAGGTAATTATTTATTATTTATTATTTAATTATTTTAATAATTATTTATTATTTAATTATTCTAATATTAATATTTATTATTTAATTATATTTAATTATTTATTATTTATTATTTAATTATTTTAATATTATTATAATTATAATATTATTTATTATTAATTATTTTAATATTATTATAATTATAATATTATTTATTATTAATTATTATTAATATAATAATAATAATAAAAATAAAAATAATAATAAAAATAAAAATAAAAATAATAATAAAAATAAAAATAATAATAATAATCAATAATAATAATAATAATAATAATAATAATAATAATAATAATAATAATAATAATAATAATAATCAATAATAATAATAATAATAATCAATAATTAATTAATTGATTATAGTAAATGGACCAAAATTATTTAAAACAATCGAATGGATTTTAATTTTCATGTTTTTATTTTGGATGACACTCGATATGCAATTATTACCAGATAAATTTACACATTCCGTATGTTATCATTCGCCAACAATAATTACTCAAGTATTTTTATCTCAATGTAAAAATTATGTTATTCCCAATTTTTCTAAATTAACTGATAATCAAATTTCGATATTTCAAGAATTATCAAAAATTTCTTCTACTACTTCATCTTCTTCATCATTCGATTTAATAGATTTTGAAATTGCTCATAAATTAAGAATTATTTCATTAGCTCATGATATTCAAGAATCAGTTTTAACTACTAGAGATTTAATTGGTATAATCAAATCTCTTTTAAATAATAATAATAATAATAATAATAATAATAATAATGATAATAATAATGATGATGATAATCCACTTTCAATTTCTTATTCTTATTATTACAATCTTCCCACTGCTTTGTTTACACCCACTACAATAACTTCATCAATTACTTCATCTTCGATTATTCCTAATTCAATTCCCACAAGTTCAGTTATTAAATCACCAATTCTCACAAGTTCATCATCATCCTCTTCATCTAAAGATATTTCAAAATTAGAAATAGAAATTGTTAAGGAATTAATAGAATACGCAGATAATGGTTTTGAAGTTTCAAAAGGATTAAGAAGTTTACAAAATAATGTTCAAAATACTTTAGAATTTACAGTTAATTTTATAGCTTTATCAATAAAAAATTTAGATCATATTATGGAAAATAATTTTAATCCTGAACAATATCAAAAATTAAAGGAAATGCAAAAGATGAAAGGAGATGATTTAAATAAAGCAATCTTTTCTACTATTTCTTCTATTTCTACCACCACCACCACCACCAATAATAATGATGATGATGTTAATAATTACAATAATAATAATAATAATAATAATAATAATAATAATAATAATAATAATAATAATAATAATAATAATAATAATAATAATAATAATGCTAATAATAAAGATAATAATATTATTAAAGTTCAAGGAAAACAATTGAGTTCTAGACAATACAGACAAATTAGAGATATTTATAAAATTTTTTTAAGAACGACGAATGAGAATTTAAAGAAATTATATTCAGAAGCTATTACTGCTTACGATGGGTAATTATAATTTATTTTGATTTTGATTAATAATTTATTTTGTTCACAATTAAATTTATTTTGATCAAATTAAATATTTAAATATTTATTAATTAATATGTAGATTACGATACGTTGATAAATCCAAAAATATCATAACCATATTATTAACAAAATATATAAAAATCCATCATACAAAATCTGATCCAAATTCCAATCTATTATCAACCCTATGGTCAATATTAATTGGTAATGATGATGATGATGATGATAATTATAATAATAATAATGATAATGATAATGATAATTATTATAATCCTAAGAATAATAAAAATGGTGGTAGTACAAAAAAACAACAACAATTATTTAAAAAGACATTAGAATTATTTACCAGGATTGAAGAACAACAAAATTTAGTTAGTGAATATATATTGAAAATTATAGAAATTAGTAGAAAACATCAGGGAAAATTATTAAGATTACAAGAAGAACCTGGTGGAATCATTGAAATCATTGGTGAAATTGATGATTATAATAATATTCATAATTCCTCATTCTTGAAATTTATGAAAGATGTCATTTTTAAAGATGGTAAAAAGATTATTGATCATCGGAATCATAACTGGGATAATAGATGGAATAATAAATGGGATAATAATAACAATAAGAATAACAATAATAACAATAATAACAATAATAATAATAATAATAATAATAATAATGATAATGATAATAATGAGCAATTGAAAGAACATTTGATATACATGAAAAATCAATTATCAAAAGTAAAGAAAGAATATGATTATTATAGATTTGGTGGATATGGTAGTGATGGTGATTAATAAATATTTAATAAATTATTGATAATAATAAATAAATATTTAACAAATAATTGATAATAATAATAAACAATTGATAAATAGAGCAATAATAAAGTAAAGGAAGGTATTTAGAGAGTATAGAGTCAAATAATTAAGTCAAATAATTAAATCAATGTAAAAAAAAAGAAGTTTGAGATAAATNCTGAATTGGAATACTAAACTTTCATTCGCCAAACAAATTGCAAGTTTGATAATGTATTTACATTCCAAAGATATTATTCATGGAAGTTTGGTAATTATTATTAATTTATTACTTGTTTCATTTTTTATTATTTTATTATTTATAATAATAATAATAATAATAATAATAATAATAATAATGATAATGATAATAATGAGCAATTGAAAGAACATTTGATATACATGAAAAATCAATTATCAAAAGTAAAGAAAGAATATGATTATTATAGATTTGGTGGATATGGTAGTGATGGTGATTAATAAATATTTAATAAATTATTGATAATAATAAATAAATATTTAACAAATAATTGATAATAATAATAAACAATTGATAAATAGAGCAATAATAAAGTAAAGGAAGGTATTTAGAGAGTATAGAGTCAAATAATTAAGTCAAATAATTAAATCAATGTAAAAAAAAAGAAGTTTGAGATAAATATTTTTCATCATTATAATTAAGATAATAATTTTAATAAATTTTTTTTAATATTTTCAAAACATTACATTATAAAGAATATAATTATTATAATAAAGTATTTAATATAATAAATCATTCTCGTGTTATTCAACCTACTAAACTAAATTTTATAATTTTTACTATAAATTTTATAAATTTATTGTTCCATCTTCATTACTTTCATTGCATCCACAACATAATCACTCTTAACGTAATCACTCTTAACATGATCACTCTTAACGTTATCACCCTTAACATTATCACTCTTAACATTATCACCCTTGACATTATCACCCTTAACATTATCACCCTTAACATTATCATTATCATTATTATCAAATCGACTGTCATCAAAATAATAATAAAAATGACGATAATTATCAAGATCATCATCTCGTTTCATTGGTTTACAAACATCCAAAAATACTTTTCGTTTTAACTCTGAAGGTAAATATTCTTGATGAACAATCCCTTCATAATCTGGATTATATTTATATTCTTTTCCAAATCCAAATTCCTATTAAATATATATATATATATTTATTTATATCATATGTTATGAATCAATATTTATGTACATTAATATTTTGTAATAATCTATCAAATTAGTAATAATATTTATAAATTTTACCTTCATCATTTTTGTAGGAGCATTTCTTAAATGTAAAGGAACTGAATGAACATATTCTTCTTGAATGGTTTGCTTCACCAATTTATATGCTATATGGGATCTAATACTCTTTGATGCTTCAGCTAAATACGTAACACAATGTGCTAAATTAATTTCACATTCTGGCATACCAATGAATTGACATGCTTGATGTGTTGATGTGGCCTTAAATTTATTAATAAAATATTATTAAATATTTTATTATTTACTACATTTAATATATGATATGATATTTATTTACTACATTTAACTCACCAATACAAGTGCATTATTATCAGCAACTCCAATATCTTCTGATGCAAATATAATTAATCTTCTTGCTATGAATAAAGGATCTTCTCCTGAATTAAGCATTCTTCCAAGCCAATATAAGCTGGCTAATTTTATTATATATAAAAATAAAATAATAATAATATTATTATTATTAAAAATATAAATATTAATAACATAAAACAATAATAGAAATAATAATATAAATGATATACCATTGGCATCACTATAGAGATAAAATGTATAAATATCAATTAATCAATAAATCATTAAATCAATATAAATATAACATGCAATATATATGGATAAACTTATAACATATTTATTACCTTCCTCTAAGACTTTTAATAAAAGCACTAACAATATTATAATGTTCATCTCCATTTTTATCATATGGTAAATGAGATTTTTGAAATATTTTCATAATATCTTCTTTACTAATTTGGTTGTTGAATTTTCCCTGCAAAGAAGAAGAAAAAGGTGATGATTGTGAAGGAATAGTATTCAAAGCTAAAGCTATTTCCAATTTATTCAATGCTACTCTTGCTGGAAAAAAGAAAGAAAGAAATTCAATTATTACATATTCTTTGATTACTCTTACTAAAATCAATTAATATTTATAAAAATATATTACCATCTCCATCACTCATATTTGCTAAGAATCTTAATGCATCATCGGTCACAATATTCTCAATATTCTCAATATTCATCATCATATTATATTCATTATTGTTATTAATATTATTGTTAAAATCATCTTCATTAACTTTTTCTTTATCAAATTGAATTTTTTGAATTGCTCTTTTTAAGATATTATATACTTCGTCAGGTGATAATTTATTCAATTTACAAATCATACATCTACTCAATAATGTTGAAATTAGTTTGAATGATGGATTCTCTGTTGTTGCACCTAGAATATTCAATATTCAATATCAATATCAATATAAATATCAAATATTAATTTAAGGTAATATAAAATCATTATTACCTATTAGTGTGATATCTCCTGATTCTATATGTGACACTGATATTCAAATATAAACAATAGATTTAATTAGATTTGAATAAATTGAATTGAATTTAATAAATAAAAAATAAACCTACAAAGTAAATCTTGTTGACCTTTGTTGAAACGATGACTAATTCATGATAGTTATTTATATAATAATATAAAAAAGATGAATTATGCAAATTACAAAAATTACACAAATAAATAAATAAATGAATGAATGAATATACATTTCATCAATAAAGATAATTGTTTTTGTTCCTGGAATTAATCTTTTTGCATTTTTGGCATCATTGAATGCCTTTCTAGAAACATTTAAAAAATATATTAGTAAAAATATTTATTATCATAAAAATAGTTAGTTTATACACACAACAAAACACTTACTTGAGATCATCAGATGCTTAAAATTTTTAAAAAATAAATAAATAATGTTTATTAATAATATTAATAACAGATAATTATTAACATTTTATTAAATAATTTATTTATTTATTTCAATTTACCATGAGTAATTCCAGAAAATTCTTTGAAAACTGATTTAGTTGAATTCGCTATTATCTTATTGTTATTTGAATATAATTCAATAAATTAATATAAATAAAATAAAAACTTTGATTTAATAATATATATATATATATTTTTTAATATTAACTTTTGCCAAAGTAGTTTTTCCAGTTCCTGAAGGTCCCCATAATATCATTGATCTATTATAAATACATTCAGCATGGATTAATATAATATTCATATAAATATTCAAAAAGATTAATATTAAATATAAATATATATTAATATAATATTGAAAATAACTTACGGTATTTTATCACACATAATAAGAAATCTTAATAATCCATTTTCTCCCACTATTCCTTGTTGACCAATAAATGCGTCTAAACTATTTGGTCTCACTATACATATATATATTGATTATTATATATTTTATATCAAATTTGGGTGCATGTATATTTACAAGATATAGATAATATTATATACCACTAGCAGCTAATGGAGTATTATTATTAACAACATGTTTGGTCTTAATTTGTTTATTTGGATGTGATTGTGAAGGTGGTGATGTTTCTTCTCTTGTTGTTGCCGCTTTTGACCAAAATTCTGTCATCCTCTTGTTATTAACTCCCTTCAAAATTTATAATTATTATTGTATGCTTTTTGATAATAAATAATAATTCTCAAATTAATTAAGTAATCAAATGAAATTAAAATCTTACTTTTGATTTGGGTGAAGTTCTGGGACTTTTATTTGTCGCCATTTGAAAATAATCAAAATAATAATTAAAAATAATCAAAATAATCAAATAATCAAAATATTTAGGTTTTTTGTTGACTTTTATAGTGGATAGATAACAATTAGGTTGCGGTGGGACAGGGACAGTCTTGGACAATGTTTGGACATAAAATGCTACATTAAACGCTGGCATTTGTCAAATTATACTGACTGTGACCGAACTGGCCTAACTGAATTTTATTATGCGACTAAATGACATGTTTTATTACATAATAGAAATAATTAATTAATTCCGTAATTTCTACAATTTACAATTTACTTTTAGTACTTTTGGTTTCTTTAAAATCTCCAACTCTATTAATTTGACTATCTTTTATTTTAGGAACATTTTCTTTATTATTATTTTCATCTTTATCACTTAAAACTTGTTCCATAATTTCATCAGATTTCTTAACTATTTTATCTTTTTGTTCTTTAGCTTCATCGTCACGTTTTTCTTTTTCACCTATTCAAATAAATAAATATAAAATATTAATAAAATATAAATAAATAAACTGCTATATTATAAATAATAATCTTCAATTTTTTATACCATTTTGAACAGAAGCAGTATCACGCTCGGAAACTCCAGCTAATTTCTCAGCTTTTCCTTGTTCTACTAACTTTTGACTTCCAATCACTTCTCCAATTTTTTCTTTCGCGACTCCTGTATAATATTTTTGATCCCCTCTAATTTTTGATGCTTTACTTTGAGGCATTTCTATTATTTTTATATTATTTTATTTTCGTCGAAGATTTTTAATTTTGAAGGTGGTAAATTATTTTTTTGAAATAAATAATTTGATTTATTTATATGAAAAATAATGTCACATTTAACGTCGTCGTCATAACTGAATCATAAATAATGAATAACGAGATTTCATAATTTCATAATCAATTCGTCATAATTCAAATACAAACCAATTTAATATGCCATTGTTGTGTAAAGAAATGTTTAAATTGCTTAAAAATTAGATACAATAAAATTGATTTGATATTAATAAATAAATTTGATTAATAATAAAATATTATTAACACCGAAATATTAATCGATACTTTATTTCTTTTCAAAAAAAAATGTCATTTCGTTTGAATACCATTTGTTTTATTGAGGAAGATAACACAAATAACACCCAAATGTTTCACTAAATTTAAATATCCAAAGAATCTGTTGCATCTGAACCATTACTTATAAACGAACAAAATGCCTAAATTATGCCCAGAATGCAATCAAGAATATAATGATTATTGGTGCAAACCGTTCAACTCAACACGTTTCAAAAATGATTTTGATAAATGGACAAGCGGAAATTTCATAATAGATAAATTTATTCAAGATACTCAACTAAATGCTGAGTTATTATTTTAAAGTAATAGAATTTATACCTTATGAAATATTTCAAGATATTAAACAAATAGCAAAAGGTGGTTATGATACTATTTATTATGCTAGTTGGGTTGATGGATTTATTAAATATTGGGATTTTAAAGGTCAAAAATGGCAAAGGGAAGGTCGTGAAGTAATATTAAAAAAGTTTGATGATATTGTAGAAATAAATGAAGATTTTTTAAATGAGATAAAGTAATATTTTTTAAATTAATATGGAACTTTATTTGAAAATATATAATATATTAAAATCCTAATTTTTTTTAAAAAAAAAATATATGTTATTTAGATAACAATTCTCTTGAGAAAAGGCAACATATCATCAACTATATTTTATGGAATTACGAAAGATCCAGAAACTCACGAATATCTGATAGTCTTAAATAAAAATTTTATTAATATCAATTGGTTTAGTAAATTATACTATTTAAAGATGAATTTTCAAGAATTCATAAATTAGATATAGTTCGTGATTTTCATCCCGGAAATATTTTAAAATATTTGTCGAGTAACTATTCTGATGTGTACATATCAGATTTTGGTTTAAGTAAATTAATTACAGAAAACATAAAAATAAAAAATCCCCAAAAGAGTGCCATTTCTGGAGTATTACCCTATATAGCTCCTGAAGTATTAACTGGGGGAGAATATACAAAGGATTCTGATGCTTATTCATTTGCATTTGTTGTTTATGAATTGATGATGTGTTGCATTATAATGATTTGGCTTTTAAAATATGTAATGGATTTCGACCAAAAATTCCATTTCACACACCTAAATTAATTACGAAAATAATTATGCGATGTTGGGATGCTCGAATTACACATCGACCCACTTTTAAAGAATTAAGTGAAGAGTTGTTTAAATACTACGAAGATTATTGTGAAGATTATTGTAAAGATGAGTGTGAAAATAATAACGAAATTACAATTCAAACTAAAGAAGCTGAAGAATTTTCCAAAAATCAAACAACAAATACAACAACTACAATGAATTATAAAATACATCCTCAAGCAATTTATACCAGTAGACTTCTCAATTTTTCAAATCTTCCAAAATTTTGAAAAAGAACTTGAAGAATTAACCAAATCTTTTTATCAAATAGATGCTAGTAAGTATCAATTATATATTTTATTATATTCATTTTTCATTTCATAATTAATTATTTAGATTTTATTTTATTTTTATTTTTTTAATTAGGTGATGATGATGATGATTTGGATACATATTTCTAATTTTTTGATATTAGCACTAATAGTTTAGTTTGTAATTAAGATTTTTTAATAAATATTTTTTTATATATAACAAATAGTGAGTGTTTTTAATAAATTTTAGTCGACTAAGCAAACTAATTATTGGCGGCGTTTTCGAAAAGTTGCATTCTTTTCCCGAAAAGGAAATAGGTAATAATTATAATGCAATATATATTAAGTATTTTTTTTTACAAGGAAATTTAATATTTAGTATACTGTATATAATATAATGATTATTAGAGAAACCTATAATTGTCACCTCGGGGGAAATGTCTAATTTCATATTAAAAATATTTAATTTAATAAAGATTGTACGCGTGGATATTTTGCAAGAATTTATAAGTAGTGTCCAGTAGATAATGCATAATTCATTTTTCCTACTACTGCAAATAAAGCTGCAAAGGAAAAAAGGCGTTGAATCCATAATTTTGAATCACCAACTTGTATTCCTGCTTTATGAACTTCCACACAAACCTGCCCATTCAAAAAAAAAAAACTAAATTTATGATATTTTTTTTTCTATGCAAGTCGCAATTTGCCTTTTTTTTAACTCGAAAAAAATTATAAATAATGTATTAAACATGTTCTTACTGGTAAGTCATTGGTACAACAATGGCTTTATTTGTAAAGTTTATAACTAATAAGCAAAAAGGGGTAAAAGAATTGATATTTATTTTTGGGTATTTTATTCCTTGGCTAATTCTTGGAATTTGGTTTGTTCAAATTTTTATAGATTTAATATTTAAATTGGATTAAAATGTTATAAATATATAGAAATTGTAAATTAAAGTCCCGTGATCTCTAAATTTTGGAAGTCGCATTTATCATTTAAAAATTTAACACTCTTCAATTAATTTCCGATTGATTAATCTTGTTTATGAATACACGTTTCAATAACCTCTGTAATTTATTCTATTTAATGAATGTAATCTTTTCTTGAAATCTTCAGTACTAATTTGTAATTGATCACAAACAACTTTTATAATTATTAATTAATTACTGTATATTGCGGCCCCTTTTTAAATACCCTAGGATATTTTTAATTGATTTAAAGTAAGACCGTATAAATTCCTGTACCCCGGGTATAAGACGAAATTGTTATAGACCGGGGGTACTATGGCCCGCATTATTTTCTCTATTGCTTCTATATTATTTCTTTTTGTGTTTGTTATTATCTTTATTATCTTGTTTTAGTATAATATTCTTTTTGTTTGTTTAGCGAAATTAAAATACAAAATAATCACCATCCTTAATTATATCGTAATTCAGTAATTATCCTAATAAATCATCTATGAAATAAAAAAAAGAAAAATAAATTACAATTTATAGAATTTATAGAATTTATAGAATTTTTATATAACTTATATTAAAGTTATATCATTATCATTATTGTCATCACATCATCATCATCGTTCAGCAAAATAAATTCCTTCTTGGGCAATCCATTCTGAATCTTCATTAGATGTTAATGAAGCAGCAACTTCAATTTGTCCATTAATTGGATTGTTATAAACTTTATCTTTACTAGCTACTAAATATTTATGTGTTTCTGAATGCTTTAATTTAATCTTTTGTTCGCGTAACCAATATTGGGTTGATGTATTTAAACATATTAATTTCCAATTATCTCCTATAAACATTATAAAAAAAGATATTAATAAACATTGAAGAACGTGATAATTTATTTTAAATTATGACTTTTAAATAGAAATTGTCTTTTTGTACCTGAATCAAATCCATCAAACGCACTAACTTCTTGTTGATTTGATAATGGTGAAAAATGAAGATGACTATGTAATAATTTTCGTGTGCTAATATGTTGTAATCGAATAATTGAGTTACATTTAATAGGCTCTCTATATAAAATATATATAAATTGTAATAAAAATTGTGATATAAATATATGAATATAATGAATTGTAATTTAATTGATATAAATATATAAATTGTGATATATTTACCCTCTTGGGCATGGAGATCCATCAGCACCTTTTATAATCCAATATGAATCTGGGTCATCAGCTCTAGAAAGTCCCGTAACACTCTGTTGACCTGAACCAGTACCTTTTTTTTTAAAGAAAAAAAAATAATAATAATTAATTTCTTAAATTTTTAAAAATAACGGAAATAATAATAATTATGTGAACAAAGATAACAGAATTGTGATAATTTACCATATGATATCGAATGTGAATGTAATTTATATTGGGAAACACTATGAGTAATTTTTACTGCTGAACCACATGTAACTATAATAATAATAATAATAATGAAAATAATAATAAATAACAATAATGATAATAATAATAATTAAAAAAAAATTAATAAATATTATTTGAACATTTAATTAAACATTTAATTAATAAAAAATTTATATTTTAATGTTACCTTTTTCGAATTCTATATAAATAATAATAAGATAATTTTAATTATATTTTATAATTTGGTGATAAAAATAAAATAAAATATCATTTAATTACCTTCGTCAATTTCTAAAACTTCACTTGTTATTGAAATCACAATAATGCAAAAAACTAAAACAAGAATTGATTGATATTTAATCTTCATTATTTTTTTATTTATTATTTTCATAAAAAAAAAAAAAAATAAAGATTATTCAAAAAACAGAGTAGTAAATAAATAAATGCGTGAAAAATGTTTAAAATGTGGTAAGATTTGATTGGTAAATATAGAAATTATGATGCATAAATATTTGACAATCATTGTGTTTAATATAAATAAATAAATGAATAATAAAAGAATGACCCAAACTTAACAAGGCAAAAATGTCACTTCGAAAAGTTGTTTACATTTCATAAAAAAGTTATAATTTTAAATTATCATGACGATTTATAAGAAACAAATAAACTTTTATTTATTTATTTAAAAAATGATTGATTTTCATGTTACGTTCAATGATCTTTTTTCGACTTTATTAATATTTCTTTTTTTATTGCATTTTGTTCAATCTATTCCACTTTTTTTTTTTCGACTTTATTAATATTTTTTTTNAAAAAAAAAAAAAAAAATAAAGATTATTCAAAAAACAGAGTAGTAAATAAATAAATGCGTGAAAAATGTTTAAAATGTGGTAAGATTTGATTGGTAAATATAGAAATTATGATGCATAAATATTTGACAATCATTGTGTTTAATATAAATAAATAAATGAATAATAAAAGAATGACCCAAACTTAACAAGGCAAAAATGTCACTTCGAAAAGTTGTTTACATTTCATAAAAAAGTTATAATTTTAAATTATCATGACGATTTATAAGAAACAAATAAACTTTTATTTATTTATTTAAAAAATGATTGATTTTCATGTTACGTTCAATGATCTTTTTTCGACTTTATTAATATTTCTTTTTTTATTGCATTTTGTTCAATCTATTCCACTTTTTTTTTTTCGACTTTATTAATATTTTTTTTTTTATTGCGTTTTGTTCAATCTATTCCAATATTTTTTTTTCCTAGGGATGCACCAGAGATAGTATTAGTATATCTCTTATATATAATATCTTGTTTCTGTGGGGTACCATTTAGAGTTTCCATTTGGGGATATGTAACGCGACGATTGTATAAATCGTATGCGGAAGACTTTGGCGCGCCATAGAAGACGGTTCTTTAAAAAAAATTTTTTTTGATCCGCAAGATTATTACTAAATGTATACATATGACTTTTAAATGGTTCTTGAAAAAAAAAGAAAAAAAGTTTAATGATATATACATTCATTTTTTTTTATTGAAGTTTGTTTCGAAAGAAATAGTAAACAATCAAAGAATTTTTAATTTTGAAAAAAATACGGTTCGATATACGCATACATTCTTGAAAATAGTTTCGAAAGTATTAGCAAACAATCAAAGAATTTTTAATTTTCGAAAAAAAAAACAAAGTTTAATGATATATGCATACATTCTTAAAAATGAGTTCGAAAGAAATGGTAAACAATCAAAGAATTTAAATCTTTTAAGAATACCAATTTTTCAAAACTATTTTCCGACACATTCGTAAATATATATTTGTTTGACAAATCGAAAAATCGAGAGATATTTATATTCTCTGAAAAAAAAAATAACAAAATACAAATGGTTAACTTTATTGGACATTTTAGAATAAAGAAAATTCTATTTTTGTTTTGCAACAAACAAACATATCACCACAACAAATCCTTTAAAGTCACGTGTAACAATATGACAAAAATAAAAAAGGACAATTGACTAATTTACATCACCATGGAATCATTTTCCCGCGTTAAAGTTCAAGTATGTATATTGAATTAAATTCACTTATATGCCAAAGAAATAATTGTTTATTTAACATGTGTTCAGCTCATGACCACCGTCACTAATAATCAAGGGCGCAAATGCATCATTTTCGATCAATTTACCGAAATGGTAGTCATGTGAGGTCTCACGACTTCCTTTTCTATCCATTATCCAAATTTTTATTGGATAAAAAGTAAAAAATAATTTCGAAAATTTTATTTTACTGTATAAAAATATGCGGTCCTCGAATATAAATACTTTTCATCTTCAATGAAAAAAATAAAATAAATTTTCCTTTTTGTCTTTTCGTCTTGAATAAGTTGGTACCCACCCAAATAATACCACTTATTCAATTATCCTTCCTGCCAAATTATTTGATCCCTTATTACTTTTTTTCGAAGTTCTACGATATACTTTACGAATTATTTTCAAACTAAATTTTCTTTATCAAAACGCCCATAAATTTTATTTTCACTCGTAACCTTTTTTTTTTTTTTATCAACATGAAATTTGGCAAGGCTTTAAATCACGACATCTATAAAATCCCTTCCGAATGGAGACCATTTCTCATTCAATATAAGCATTTAAAAAGATGTATCCATAAAATTGAACATGAATTGAATGAAATTGGAATGTCTCGAGAAGTTGTGAAAACAAAGTTTCAAGATGGGTTTAAACTTGAATATTCATTCAAAGGTAAAAACTCATCGCAAATTTAAAGATAATATCACAATAACATAAAAATAATTCACTTAAAATAATTTAAAATAATTAATAATAATTAAAATAATTAAAATAATTTTTTTCATTTTATAAAGATGATAATAATCATGCTCGTGCTTGCATCATTGTTGATTTTGGTGATCATAAACGGACCCCTCCTAAAGTTCAATTATCCACCATTATCCATCTGACCGAAAATTCGCATTCTAAATGTGAAAATGATTTTATATCTTTATGTTCATATAGTTCAGTTGACTCCCAGTGCAATGATATAAAAGTTGTTGATTTTGATGATTTTATGGATAATTTACCCAGTCATGACGATGAATCGGTAATTCGTATGAAAGAAGTTCTTAAAAATCTCAAAAAGTATGTGCCAAATACAATTTAAGTAACTGTCATTTAATTTCATTAAAATTAATATAATTAATATTAATTTAATATTTTTAATAATTAAGAACATTTTGTGTTGAACGTGAATTCTTTGACATTCTTTTGGAAGAAATATCCCAACTGAATCACCTTCAACAAATGAATCAAGAACAATTTATCAATGAACTTAAAAAATTAAGAATTTTGCTGATTGACTCGGTAATAAAATTAATAAAAAAATTTTTTTTTGCAATCTTCAAAATCAGTAAAGATCTTCATATAAATCATTTTCATTTTTCCAGACATCTCCATTTAAAAAAGATATGTATGTTTGGCGAGAAATATTTAAAAAATATATTCTTGCTGAAATTTTTGTTGGAAATACTGAAGTTGATAGAAAAGAGAGAGGCTGGGAAATGGCTCAGAAGAAATTAAATAAATTCATCGAAGAATTGAACATATCCCAGTTGGTAATTATAGATAAATTTCACTTTACAATTTTTGGTATATATTGTGTTTATATCTACTTTCTAAAAACCAATTATATTTTTTCTTCATTTTTCAGGTAAAAAAATTAAAGGAGCCTTCGTCCAAAATCATTTTGGAAGAATTCTTAAAGGTATTTTGACCTATAAGTCGCGTGTGCATGTACATACGCGTGCGTGTATATTTTTTTTTACATATCACATGATAATATTTTCGATATAATCTTTCAGCTCAATCATAAGCTTGTTACAATGAAGCATTTTCAACAAATGAATAAAACTACTATGTCCAAAATCTTGAAAAAGCATGATAAAAAATCATGTTTGAAGTAAGTTTTAACTACTATAAAGTTATTTATGTTATTTACGTCATAACGTTTTATTTTTACATAACTATAAATTAACTGTACATATTTAACTGTACATATTTAACTGTACATATATTTAACTGTACATATTTAACTGTATATAATAATCATATAGCGCTCGTTCGAATTTCCAAAACCTTATGGAAAATGACACATATCTTAACGAAAAGATATTTAGAATTCTTTGCAATGATTTGACAGTAAGTTGAAAATTAGATATTATATATTATTATATTTTATTAATTGAAATTCTAACGTGTGTCATTTTAGGAGAATTTAACTTCGATTATTCCTCAAGCGGAGGATTATTCATGTCCTGTATGCATGGGTAAGTTTTTCATATTTTAAAATACTCGTTCAACTTTCCATTCTTTATTATTATTATTATTATTAATAGATATCATTTTTATAGCAATTCATTGGAAACCAATTCGACTATGTTGTGGACATGTATTCTGTATTCAATGTCTCATCAATGCTGGACATAAGGGAATAAAAAATTGTCCTGTATGCCGAGCTGAAAATGCAATTGCTAATGTTGATTCAAGTAACTTTTTTTTTCTAATTTCTTTTTCTTGATCTTAACAATGATAGCTTCTTATCTAAAAACTAAAATTTTTATCTTCTTTTTTTTCACAGGTAATTTGGATGTATCGTTAATGAATTTTTTAAAGCTTTACTTTCCAAATGAAACAAAACAAAAACAAAATGAAAATGATCGTGAAAGAGCAATTCAAGATATGCAAATGCTTACGGGTCGTATTTATTATCAAAGAAATACGTGCGTCATTATGTGAATTTTCATTTCTTTTTCTCTCGATTTCTTCTTTTTTTTTTTGTTAACATAATATTTTCAAAAATCAATTATTTTAAATTTTTTCTTTTATAGTGGATACTAAAAATATTACCGTTTTGATATAGTTTCGCAAACATGTACGTTACATTAGTAAAGCTTTAATTATCCGAAAGCTTTATTATCGTTTAGTATAAAATTCAAACTTCCTATATATAAGAGTTAATTATCAAACACAAACAAAATTCATAAGCATATGATTTAAGACTTTAAAAATTTTAACACTTAACCTTTTATAAACCAAAAAAAAAAAATGTCTATTATGTTTATGCAAAAAAAAAA
>PQFF01000547.1:49720-100773 GCA_003547095.1 Diversispora epigaea | reverse complement strand
AAAAAAAAAAATGTCTATTATGTTTATGCAAAAAAAAAAATGTCTATTATGTTTATGCAAAAAAAAAAATGTCTATTATGTTTATGCAAAAAAAAAATAAATAAATAAAAAATAAATAAAAAATAAATAAATAAAAATGTATGTAATTTCTTTGAATCTTTTTGCTCGATTATTTGTTCAAGATAAATTAAATGAAAATAAATATTTAATAAACGCGATTTATATTTTCTGATATAATTTAAGTAACTATAGAAAAAGTTTACGCATTTTCATTGATTGGATGTTGGAATTATTTTCTTTATAGATGGTGATCTGGGATATTTGCTATATGATAATTATATGTATTCGGGAAAGGGTACATCGTGAAAACTCTGTTTAAAATTCCTAAACATTAAGTTTAGAAGCACGAGTTTCTACTCAACTAGATTATTGATTATGTATGTTAAAGTAAATATTGTGAAAAATTTGCATGTCTTCTAATATTGAAATTCTAGCAAACAACGAAGTAATAATTTTTTTAGCAGTTACAAATGCCGGTTCATCAAATTTATTTGATTTGGTCCAGCTATAAGAAAGTATAAGAAAGGGGATTATTAGAATCGCTTATAATAAAATAGATTACTTTCGTTCCTCAAGTCACCTAAACGTAAAGTAGAAAATTATCTCTCTTTTCTATTTTTTTTCTTATCGAATCTTTCCCACTTTATAATTTATATGTTGCAACAACGACTTTGATATCATTTGACATGCATATTAGAACATAAAATATTTAGATCGTGATATTAGAATATTTACACTTTTTAGTTTATTTAATTATATTTAAACTTAAACCCATCAATTAGTCGGGGAAATAATAAGTCTAAAAAGTAAATTTATTTTTTGTATAAAGCATTTTCTATTTTTTATACAATCGAGCACGGCTCAAGCAACAATATGCACAGTTTTTTTTTTTTTAACTACAAATGATATACTGAAATATTATATTTCATTCTATCGATTCTATCGATTCTATTGATTCTATCGGCGGAAATTAATTGAATACAAAGAAAAATAAATTTAATGCTTAAGAATCATTTATTTGAATATCTTCTTTTTCTATTTCCGTATCATATTCGTATTCGTATTCGTATTCGTCAAATTCGTCAAATTCGTCAAATTCATCAAATTCATCAAATTCGTCAAATTCATCAAATTCATCAAACTCATCTAATTCATCTTCATCTTCTCGCGTCCGGCTCTCGGCTTTTTTAAAAGAAAAAAAAAAATTAAAATTTATGATTTGAATGGATAACTTGCAGGTTCACAATTTTATAAATAAGAAATTTGTGATACCTCTTTTACCAATTTCGTCAAACCTTTCTATTACATTTTTCATTCCTGCATCAAATTCTTTTGATAATTTTTCATTCCAAACTCTTAAATCTTCAACAAAACTTTCATATTCATTAATATGATTTTCATAATCATCCATTTTCGTTTCGAAAATTTTCAACTTTTTGTATATTCGATTTAGATAAACTTCATTTGTATGAAGACGTTTCATCATTTGGTCAGCTAATAATTTATTATTATTAAGGAATATAATATAATAAATAATAAATAAATAACTCAAATAACTTAAATAATTTGTTTTCGTTAAGTAATTTAATCGATTAACTTTAAAAATAAATAATAAAATAAATAATAAAATAAATAATAAAATAAATAATAAATAAATAATAAAATAATTAATGAAAATCTATACCCAAGTCACATATTGTAAGGAAAGTTTCCATATCATATTCAGACGAATATTCAAAAACTCTTTCTAATATTTGATTTATTCCGTTTTCTATTTTTTGAAAAGTTTCAGTGGTTGAAACAGCAAAACGCTCTAATGTATAACCTCTTTGTGGAAGACCCATATTAATACGTGTATTTAAAAGTGTATTAAAGTAAAATTTTTTTAGTCAAGTCGAAACTCGTAAAATAAAATTGATGAGACACGTTCGCGTGTAATGAAATTCCTTATTTATATAGTTATGCGTTGCGTAAGCAAATATCAATCCGGAAAGCGTATGTCAGTCATGGTACGTCAGTCCTTTTCATTTGATTATTTTATCAGATAAATGTACCATCAAAATCATCATCATCATTCAACTATAAACTATGAACTTTGTGAATGTTGAAATCATCGAGGCAGGCCTTAAAGTATTTTATTCGGATGGCGATCCAAAGCACCATCCAAGTATTGAAACAATAGTTGACTCAAGTGGTAATAAATCTCATTATAGATTGGTTGGAAGAAAAGAACAAAAGTTTGACATTTACTCAACGAAACTCGGTGATGCACTTGGAAAAGCCTTGAAAAAAAGTGGGTTAGTTGTGCCTAAAGGTATTTGATTTTATGAATTAAAATATGATTATTCTTTTCATTTTTAATAAATATTAACGTACGTTTTACTTCAAATTAAATAAAGCTCTTTTATTGGAATTACCAAAAGGGTATGGATTATTTGAAAATAATAAAGAATATGTAAATAAACCCACAAGAAAAGATACATATTTGTTTGGTGTGTTAATTTATTTTTAATTAATTACATGATACTTTTTTTGCGCAGGTAATTATCTAATATAATTTATTTCAGGAAATGGTTCAAAGTATCGTTCACCTGCAGAGTTTGAGGAACATCTTTTATGGTTAGCTTCGGATAAAGAAATGCCTTGTACATGTAAATATTGTCCAAAAGATAGTTATCGAAACAATCCACAATCTCAAAGAAGTGTTGATACAAGGTCACCATCAAAACCTTATCAATCTATTCAAAAACAAAATACTTCTTCAATTAAAAGATGGACAGCAGCGCAAAAAGGAAAATCTAAGGCAACATCTGTAATTGCTAAAGATGAAAATTTATCACTAAGAATAGATAACAAATCAAGACGTGAAGATATTATATGGGCCGATATACAGTATATTCTACATTCAGGTCAGCGTGATTCATTGTTTAGTGAGGAGGGAGGTGATTTGATTAAATATTGGCCTGCAATTATTCGCGAGAAATCAAAGGCGATGCATAATTTTAAAAATCCTATTGGAAATAATTTCAATAATTCTTCAGTATTCTATACATTGCAACCATTAATGTTGGCTGGGACAAAAAGATTACAGCAAAATGCAATCATTCCATGGTTAGCTTATAGTACAAAGGATGTAATTCAAGCAATTGAAAGTAAATTAATGAAAGAAGATAATGAACATCTACTTAAGAGTTCCACGCGAGGCGAATTTGTGAACACATGGTTTAAAGCTCTAGAACAAGCGAAAGAAATATCTTTAACATATACACCCATATTAGAATATAAATATAAATTACCTAATGGTTATCTTAAATATATTGAACAAGCGAATGAAATTAGATTATTACAACAAATGGAATCTTATCCACATTACAAGGCCATTTTCATAGGTACTGAACTATTGAAAGAAGACGATTACATTCGTTTAACGCGTTCTTCTCGTGATTCATCGACTGAAAGATTACCTATATTTAAAATTAATACAATATTTTTGAATTCACAAAAGAAAATTCAAATGAGTGGTGATTTGTTTCCAAGAGCGCCGCCATCATCAAAAAATGATGGAGAATGTTTTATGTTGAAAAAATTAAATAAAGATAAGTTTGAATATACAATTGATTTGTCTGAAGTTGCAGGACGTTATTATAAATTACATCCAAATACCAATCAGAATATGTCATGTACCATTCCAGTTTCGTACACTGACAGAATGTCTATAATTAGTGAGACTACAAAATTGTACATACATGAAACGATCAATACAAATAATCAAAATAATCAAACCCCACGAAAACAAATGGCTAAAAGATCAAAGCCATTACCTCCTTTACGGGTCAAAAAGCATAAGGTTGATCATCACACAAAAGAAGCATCAATTGATAATAGTACTAGTAAATCAAGTAAATCTATTAACATCAAAAAAGTAGATATGACTAAAGCTAAAATAGTTTCACCTAGAATTCCATTTTTGGATGAAAGTGATGATAATTCAGATTAAAATTGGAGAAATATATATATGTATTTCACTAGTTCATTTTTTGTTTATAATCAAAATATTTGTAAGATTTGAAATGAATTTTATAATAACATATAATTAAATATAATTAAACGCTTGTATATTTTCAACTAAAATGTTTATTGATGTAATTATTGCTTTATTTTTTTTTTTATTTTTTTTTTTATTTTATTTTATTTTTTACTTTTCAAAATCAAAGAAATTTATTTCATTAAAGTTAACGAAAATAAAAAAAATATATATATATATATTTAGATCACTACAGCCATTATACAATAATTGATAACTATTCCTTTTTAAGAACCAATGACTTCAATAAGTCAAATTCACCAGAATTTTGACACATCGTATAAAATGAGGAATCGGNACACAAAAGAAGCATCAATTGATAATAGTACTAGTAAATCAAGTAAATCTATTAACATCAAAAAAGTAGATATGACTAAAGCTAAAATAGTTTCACCTAGAATTCCATTTTTGGATGAAAGTGATGATAATTCAGATTAAAATTGGAGAAATATATATATGTATTTCACTAGTTCATTTTTTGTTTATAATCAAAATATTTGTAAGATTTGAAATGAATTTTATAATAACATATAATTAAATATAATTAAACGCTTGTATATTTTCAACTAAAATGTTTATTGATGTAATTATTGCTTTATTTTTTTTTTTATTTTTTTTTTTATTTTATTTTATTTTTTACTTTTCAAAATCAAAGAAATTTATTTCATTAAAGTTAACGAAAATAAAAAAAATATATATATATATATTTAGATCACTACAGCCATTATACAATAATTGATAACTATTCCTTTTTAAGAACCAATGACTTCAATAAGTCAAATTCACCAGAATTTTGACACATCGTATAAAATGAGGAATCGGTATTCTTTATTAAATTGTATGGGCTGTTTAAAATGAAAATAAGAAAATAATGTTAATATATTTAAATTTAAATTTAAATTAAAAATTATTATTATTATATTTAAATTTAGATTTGAAACAAAAATTATACCTGTCAAATTCTCGAATATTACCGTTATCTAAAAATTAAGCATAACAATATTTAAGTTTATTGGTAAATATGCCACAAATATGGTAAATATAGTATTATAAATGAACCTATTTTTCATACCTAAAACTAATATTCGATCATAATCAATTACAGTACGCAATCGGTGCGCGATACATATGACAGTACAATCCACGAATTCGGTTCGAATCATTTTTTGGATTTTCTCATCGATCGAAAAGTCGATGCTACAAAAGGAAAAGAAGCGAATTACTACAATGTAAAAAAAAAAAGAAGCATGATTACAAAATATACATTTTGTCAAATTAATGTCAAACAATACCTGGCGGTAGCTTCGTCCATTAATATAATTTTAGATCTTCTCAATAAAGCTCTAGCAAGACACAATAATTGTCTTTGACCTTGGCTAAAATTCTTGCCACCTTCACTAACAGGTGTATCCAAATTTTTGAATGTATTAATGTTATCTCCTGTAGTCACACTAGGTTCTGAGGTATCTTCAGAAGGTAACAAATGAACTCGACGCATTGATTCAAATATTTCACTATCTTCGTATTGCGAAAACGCATCAAGATTTGAGCGTATTGAACCTATTAAAATAGAAGGAATTAGTATCGTAGATATTATAGAATCGAAGCCTCATAAAATTGTGATGAAATAAAAATTACCGGTGAATAACATTGGATCTTGAGGAATGATTGTAATCCTTGATCTAAGGTCCTCTACACCAATCGTGGAAACATCAATCCCATCAATAAAGATCTTCCCCTCCGATGGTTCAATAAAGCGAAATAATGACAACGCAATTGTTGATTTACCAGATCCGGTCCTATTTTTAAACATAAATACTATTTTAGTTTTATTTATTCTATGAATTTTTTAAATTGAAATTTTTTGAATAATCTCACCTTCCAACTATTCCAACTTTTTCTTGTCCATTCACAGAAAATGAAATCTGATGCAACACCGGTTCCAAATCTGGTGCATACCTTATTTGAAGGTCTTGTACTATTATGGCACCACTATGAGGCCAATTAGCAGGAGGTCTTGGTTCTATTATAGCTGGAGCTTCTTGTGGTATTTCGGAAAATTCGCTGACTCTTTCTACTGCATTCAAACTCATTTCTAACGATGTAAACCTTCTTACAGACCACATGATTTGTTCGGCAAAATACATAGCAAATGATAATGATAATCCAGCCAAACCGGCATCAATTCTTTCAAGATTTAAAATTATGAATAATCCGGCCAAGAAAGTTATAAATGCCCCTGAAACGTTATATCGAATAGATAACCAACGATTGACTATCCAAACATAAAAAAATGGACGAAGATTATTATCAATCCTGAAAACAATAAATATATATACATATGGCACGTTAATACACAAATAAACAAAAAATATTTTTAAAAAAAAAAATAAAAAAATATTTACTTCAATAACATTTCTTGCATGAAGCGTTCAGCAGCACCAAAAGCTCTAATTGTTGTTATTCCTCTAAAAAAAAAAAATTTAAGTTATTAATCAATTTTTATTCATTATACTTAAAAAAAATATTAATAAAAAACAATAATCTTACATCAAAGATTCAGTGAAATGAGAATACAAAGGAGATCTTGTCGTAGAGTCCATTCTCTTGAGTTCACGAGATGCCTTTGCATAAAGCATACCGATTAATACGTACATTATACCTAAATAAAAATGAACAACGATAAACAACGATAAACAACGATAAACAACAACGATAAAAAACAATAAATAACAATAACGATAATTATTAGTTACCGAATATAATTGCAGCAATAATGAACTCTGTAAAATAATAAACAAATTAATTAAAAAATTTCTAGCATGATGAAAGTTCTTTATAAATTAGAAAGAAAGAAAGAGAGAGAGAGAGGTTTACCGTATGTAATAGCCGTTACAACCATAATGGTACTAATCATCATGATGGCCTAAATATATATTAAAGATACAAAAATATACAATAAATATCAAAAATAATTAAACAATAATAATAGTAATAATAATAATAATAATAATAATAATAATAATAATAACAATAATAAATAATAAAATTTTTTTCTTTTACATAAGTCAAAAACCATCCAAATTCGTCTAATAAAATTTGAGACGAAAAATAAAAAATAATTCATTAATCCAAAATTTAAAATTAATAAAATAAATAATAAACAATTAATTAATTAATTAATTCATGACATTACTTATCAAATTGCTGTCTATGGTTTCAAAATCGTTACTGAATCTATTAAGAATTCTTCCAATTGGAGTTGTGTCAAAAAATCTAAGGGGAGCTCTAATTACTTGATGAAGCAATCTTTGATACAATTTTTTTGAAGCTTTCAAAGATCCATAATAAATCCACAAGAAACGTGAAATACCGAAAAAAACAGATGCAAGTGTAATCGCTACGTAAATGTTCAAGTAATAATTAACACTATGTGGTTCATTTATGTCACTAAATATATTATTAACACTCATTTTGTTAAATATATTAAGAAAATTTATATTGCTAAATATATAATCAACATTCATATTTCTCAATATCTTATTATCCAATATTGTTGGTGAAGTTCCGTTACGATTAGGATCCAATATTGGTGCTTCTGACCACACTTTGAGCCACCAATTTTCTAATACTTGAAATCCTCTCGTGGCAGAAAAAAATATTCCAACAATCAACCAAAATAGAATATGTCCATTGGCGCGAAAATATGTTTTATAAATCTTTATTCGGACCATACCGTTCGGACGTTCTAAAAATGAATTTAACAATAGAATTGTATTAAAAATGATAAGTGAAAAAAAAAAATAAAAGATATTTAAAAAAAGAAAAAAATTAATACCTTCTTCATCAACAAGCACTTTAGGTTTAGAGCTTTTCTTCGCAGGAACTTGATTTTCGTTTTCAACAAGTGTAGCATCCGAAGAGACAGATGAATCAGGATTATGTGATGTATTTGCATCGGAACCCGATTGACCAATGTTTTCAATGTTTTCAATGTTTTCAATTGTTGGATCCTCTAATTTTATTTGTCGATCTGAATCTTCCAACAAAGAAGACAACGTTCCTAAATCCCGTAATTTAGATATAAAATCCGCAGCTGAAACTTTTCCATTATTTATATTCACCTAGTGAGAAATATATTAAAAATATTTTAAAAAAGATATTTAAGTTTAAAAAATAAAAATGAAAAAAAAAATTACTATAATTTACTCACCAAATAAGATGCATATGATAAACAAAACCTGACATGATGTGTTACAAGAATTTGAGTACGTCCTTTCATTAAATCACCTTTTAAACATTCGGTCACTAGATGTCGAACAGTATGTGCATCGACGGAACTTAAAACGTCATCCATAAAAATATGTTTCGCTCTAGAATATACCGCTCTATAATAATGAAATAAAGATATAAAAGATATAATATATTGTAATAGAAACTACGATAAGACTTTAAACATAATTAAAAATAAATGAACATAAATAAACAAAATGGTGATAAGAATTTTACCGAGCTAAAGCAACTCTTTGTTTTTGTCCACCTGAAAGAGTTATTCCTTTTTCACCTATTTCAGTCAAATCTCCATCTTCAAAAATTTCAAAATCTTTTTCTAACGCACACATTTTTACAACTTGGAGATAACGTGTTTCATCGTGTGGTAAGCCAAATAAAATATTATCACGTATGGAAGCATTTTGAAGCCATGCTTGTTGTGAAACATATGCCACCCCATTTGGAATAATCCAATTGAGAGGATTTAAATTTTTATCAATATTACTGTCAGAAGGAGAAACCGGGCAATTAATTTTGCCGCTCACCAAATATGTTTCTATTAATAATAAAAAGGTTATATTTAATTAATAAAATATTTAGAATATTACGAAGTGGTTGAAATAATGTTTACCTCTAAGTAATGACAACAATAATAATGTCTATGCGTTTACGATTCATTAGAAGAGTAGTCAATTTGTTAAATTCCTTAATAAGGTGTAAAAAAAAATGCGCATAAATAAATTATTTCAATTATTCCCACCTTTCCAGAACCAGTTGGTCCACCTAATAAAACAAAAACAAAAACAAAAAAAGAATAAAAAAGAAGGAACAATAGGTTCAATTGATTAATAATAATGTAAACAATTAAAAACAAATATATACTCTTCATTAAACTTACATATTATACTTAATTCACCAATCGGAAAATCCAAATTCAAGTCACGGATAGTAAATTCTGTATCATTACTAAGGTTATCGTTGTTTTCCGATTTTTGCTTATTCCAAGTCACGGTAACTTCTTCGAAACCTATTGAAGTAATCTCTTGGGAAATTAAGTCGTCCGAGGGAATAACGATTTCATCTTCATGTAAAAATTTATTTATCCTTTTAAGACTAACTGAGGCTTGAAGTGCTTCAATGAAGATTTCAGGTAAAATATTAAGGGCAAAACGAAGCTCATTAAAAATTGTTATAGTAGTGAACGCAATAGATACTGTTAGTTCCTGCCCTTGAACTTTTGTGAAAAAGAATAAACTGACAATTGTGACAAGTATAGGTGAAAGCATCCATAATAGGTCAAACATAGTTAAATATATAAAATTGTATCGAAGTTGCTTAAGTTCTGATTCCCGAGCATCTGCAAAATAATGTTATAAAATCAATTAAATCATTATTTCATATAAATCACTCGCGAAAAAAAAAAAATCACAAGGAAACACAATATTAACCTAAAACCTTGTTTTCCCAATTTTTTTCCCAAGCAAAGAATTTAATCATGCGAATTCCTTGGAGAATCTTTGAAAAAAAAAGTAACCAATTAAAAATCAGTTAAAGTATCCGAGTTGTCATTACAAGTGTCATTACAAGTGTCATTACAAGTGTCATTACAAGTGTCAATACGCATGTTTCTGTGACCAACGTTATTTGTTGAACTTACTTCATTCATCAAATTGACCCTACGATCTCTAGCTTCCATTAAATTGTCTTGGGTTTTTGCATACCACTTGGCAGTTACATGATTAATAGGAAGTGTAAATATCATCGCTAATAATCCAAATAAACAAGCAACTCCAAGAAATTGATACAACAAATAAATTCCAAAGGCCAATTCTATGGGAGAATCAATTATACTCCACCACCATACAGAAAATTCCGACACCCGACTTGTATCAACTGCCATGAGATTTGTTATTTTTCCCACAGATGAACTCTCATCATCATCATCATCTTTTTTATCTTTATCATCTTTATCATCTTTATCCTTACTTTTTCCATTATCATCTTTAATCTTTTCTTCATCTTTAGATACTGCAACATGTGTATCAACTCGTTTCAAACTCTTTGAATAGATTTCAGAATTTAACATTCCTTTAAGACTAAGTTGAAGAACACTTGAACTCCAATACCAAATTTGAGAAATAACTAATTGAAGTAAAACATTTGATAAAAACATTCCTATCATATATATGAGACACCATTCATATAATCCATTTTCAGGTCGGTCTTGAAGTAAAGATAAGAAATTGTAAAAAAAGATCATTGGAACGTAACTTAAGAAAGCCAGATTTACCGTAAAAAAAGATTGCATTAAAATTGCTCGCTGATTGGATTTCCAAATTCTATAAAGAAGTTTATTCCCTCGAGTATTTTTAAAGATTTTGTGTAAAGATTTAGCTTGACAAGAAAATGGTAACAAATTAAGATCAGAATCTTGAAATGATTTTAATGAATAAGTTTTAATCATAAAAGGAGTAACAAAGGAGAATGAAATATAATCCAGTATCGAACAATATTCTAAAGCACTGACAGCTCGACCATCTTGAAATATGGGAGGTCCTTTGGGAGTTGTAATGGCAATAGATGCAATAATTAAAGAGGAAATCAAATTACAAACAGCTGTTATAACTTCGATTTGCTTAAAATGATATTCAGGGTTTGATTCTAATTTGATTGCAGTTCGAATTTGCCATATGGAACAAATAAAGAAAGTAGAGCAAAATGCTGTCAAATGCGCGTTCAATCTCCAACTCCATTTATTTGATTTTACACATAATCCTATAATCGTGATTATCAACGCGTAACTCTAATAATAGTAATAAGAAGAAGAAGAAGAATAATAATAATAATAATAATAATAATGATATGATTATGATAATAATAAATAATAATAATAATAAATTAATAATATAATTTTAATATAATAATAATATAATTATAATATATAATAATTTGAATTAATATTTTACCAAACAAAGAGAAATTATTCCAGCGCATATTTCAGAAATTAAGTCATAATTTTGATCAAATCTACAGACAAATAAGAAAACATTTAACATAAGTTGTAATATTATTATTCCAAATTTTATTACGTCTCTCCAAACAGTAGAAAATCGATAATTATCACTATTAAACTGTTCAGCACTAATTATTTCTTCTTGAGATATTTCCTCATAATTATTTCTAAAACTAAATTTTTGAATAATTAAGAATAAAATACTAAATATCACAATTAATGCAGGGGGAATCGTACAAATTAAGGAATCTATCAAAGACATCATTTTAGAAAAAAATTCAAAGAAAGAAAAGAAAAGGAAAGAGAAGGAATTGGAAGGAATTGGAAGGAATTAAGAAATAGACAATCAATGATCGATCAATATATCACACTTTTCAAATCTACCATATCATATCAAGGACAAAGGTATCGTTTTTGATATATCTATGGTTATTATTTTTTTGATACACTCATTTTAAGTAACGTGATGCAACTAATATACATTGTTCACATGATTTATAGAATATGAATATCACATGACCATCGAATAATTAGTTGTAAAGTATCAAAAAAATAACATATCAAAAAAATAACCAAAAAAATAACCGTTGGCGTATCAAAAACGATACTTTTGCTATCAAGGGTATTCACCGCGTGACCATCACCATTTAAAATTCATCGAATTTTGTTAAAATTCTCTTTTTTATCAAATTATTTTTTTTTAAATAAAAAAAAGTATGGGAAACACACAATCTAATATATCTAATATGCCCACAAAATCGATTGAGGATTTTAGTAGATCATCAGAAACGTCACAAGAAGATCAAATTATCCCTGTTGATACAGGTCGAACAATTGAGAGTTCCTTTCATGATTTTGGTTCAAATTCGCCATTCGTTGGTTCACCTTTACTATCACATGAAGAGTATAAAAAAGTTGAAGTCATTGATGATGCATATTATGGTTACTATCAAAATGATAGTTTAAATTCAAGTTTTAATGAAACCGGAATTTTGACTGGTTCATCGAGAATTCCAACATCATCATTGGTTGAACCTTCATATAAAAACTCTAATAAAATTGTACATGATTTTAGTTCAGGTGGAAGTTTGGCTCCTTTGACGACTTCAAATGAAAAAGGTTTTTTTTTTTTTCTTTTTTCTGTGACAAATATGACAGAATTAAATAAATAATTTTTATAATAGAAATAAGTAAAAAAATACCTACAATTATCACTTGGAGTCAAGGTGGAAATAATGTATATGTCACAGGCACTTTCAATGATTGGAAATACAATATTAGATTATGTAAAAGGTTTTTAATAAATAATTAATAAATTTTTTCATGAATTGTTTTATTTTTAAATAAATTTATTAATTATTAAATTAAATATATTAAATATGTACATATGTTTGATATTATTATTATTTATAAAGTTCCAACGATTTCACCACAGTCATTAATTTATCTCCCGGAACACATAAATTAAAATTTATTGTTGATGATGAATGGAAATGTTCTAATGATCTTTCAACAGCAACAGATCCGGATGGTAACTTGGTAAATTATTTGGAAGTTTATGAAGAAGAGGATGAAACTATAAGTCAAGATGGATTAAATTCTGATGGTAATATTTCTATTTATTCATATTTATTTATATGTATTTATATGTACACATTTATATGTATTTACATGTACACATTTATATTTATAAAGGTCTTTTACCAAGTTCTCCTCCAGATGAATATACTGATGAGATTCCAAGTTATTTATTGGCTTATGCACATTCACTTGAAATTGCAGCTAACAATTTAGACAATAACAATAATAACAATAACAGTAATGATAACAACAATGATGATAATAACAATGATGATAATAACAACAATGACAATAACAACAATAACAACAATGATTACAATAATAATAATAATATTGATAATAATAATAATAATAATAATAATAATAATAATGATAATAATAATGATATTGATAATAATAACAATAATAATATTGATAATAATTATAATAATAATTATAATATTGATAATAATTATAATAATTATAATATTGATACAGAAGATTTTGAATTTCCAGATTGTATGATAGAAGATCAACCACCAGCTTTACCACCTCATTTAGAAAGAGTTTTGCTTAATAGTTCTACGATATCAAAAGAAGATAATAGTGTTCTCCCAGAACCAAATCATGTGGTATTAAATCATTTATATGCTTGTTCAATAAGAGATGGGGTTATGGCTGTTGCTGGTACTGCAAGATATAGGAAGAAGGTTAGTTATTACTATTACTAACATCACGTCTTTAATTTCTTTAATATCTTTAATCTCTTTAATCTCTTTAATTTCCTTAATTTTAAATTCTTTATTAATATTTAATTATAATAATTATAATTAACAGTATGTGACTACTGTCTACTACAAACCTATATTCACATGAATTCACTTGGATCACTATTAATATTTTAAATTATATCACTTTATCACAAAATAAAATCTTCACTTTTCTATATTTAAATTTGATCAAATCCTGAAGCTGTTAATAAATTATTGATCTCCTTATAATGTTTCTTTAAAAGCTGTTCAACTGGTTCCTCTATTATTCCCGTCTGTGGAATAAATTTTGAACATTCATTTTTCATACAACAACTAGAATCATCACCACCACAACAACTAAAATCATTAACATTTTTTAATATTACAGTTTTTGTTTCTAAATTGTTATTTTTTTTATCTTTTTCACCTTTTTCACCTTTTTCATCTTTTTCATTAGAATCAATATTTAATTCTTCTTTATGAACATTACATTCTGTTCCTGTATCATTAGTAATAATTTCTTGTGATTTGAAATAATTATCAATATCATCAATATTATTTGATGAATTTATAACTTGTTGAAAATATTCTTTTGTGAAAATTTTTTCAACTGACAAGTTTGCAAGTTCATTTTCTAATGATTTAATTTTCTCAAGCATAGATTTATCTGATATTAGAGATATTGAATCTTTATCATCTTTATTGTCTTTATCATCATCTTCATCATCTTCATTATCTTCATTATCTTTATTATCGTTATCACCTTTATCACTTTTATTCATTAAAGTATGAAATTCCAGTAATGTACTAAATTTGTAAATTTTGTTCCCCCCCCCCAAAAAAAAGGATTGTACAAAAATGAAATGTAGTTAATTATAATAAATTCTCAAAAAAAAGAAAAGATAGTTAAAAAAAAAATCAGACATACTTCAATATTCCTCTAAGTCTACCAATTTCTTTACCAATTCTTGCTCCGTCAATATAGCCTTTATCAAATCCTTTTTGAATTGTGATATCTTTACCTTCTATAATTCCTTCCTTATATCCTAACTATATGAAAATACAAACATAAAAAAAATAGTTATATTATTAAAAAAAAATTGCTGAAATTTAGAAAGGAAAAAAAAAGATCAATTATAAGATAAGAATAATAAGAATGTATTAAAATAAATGATAAAGGAATTATCTTAAAAATTAAATATATAAAGAAATAATTTTTAACGTACATTTCCAAAATTTTCATTCATACGGTTCCATTCTTTTGAAGAAATTATATTATCATAATTTGAATTTTCTTCCTCGTCTGACATTTCCCAAATATCGCTAAATTTGTCGTCCATCTTTTTTCTGTTCAATTAATTATTTATTATTATTAAATTTTAATTAATTCTTATTTAAAGGAGAGAAATATGATGGATGATATATGATATACATATTACTAATTTATAAATTCTTGGACTCGCAAAACTAGACTAAACCAAATCAGACTTATGGTGATACAGACAAAGTGATATTATTATACAAAAGGACTATATGTTAAATTTACTTAATAAAACATAGTAATATACAATCAATCCTCACCATAATCACACTTATATAATCACCTATATTAGTCACTGAATTTTTTATAATCACAAT
Organism: Diversispora epigaea; assembly: GCA_003547095.1. Lineage (NCBI taxonomy): Eukaryota > Fungi > Glomeromycota > Glomeromycetes > Diversisporales > Diversisporaceae > Diversispora > Diversispora epigaea. The sequence continues at coordinate 85,394 of PQFF01000547.1, read as the reverse complement.
AATCACATGATATAAACCTACATGTTGATGCCTGTATATTAGTGTCCGAGCTAAGCCAAGCTTTCCGAACCGGACCGACGGGGCTGAACCGGTTTGACTAGAAAATCCATACATTGGATTTATATGATGTGATTTTACAGGCCTATAGAGCTATAAACTAATTTGGCCTTGACTCAACTCTTAAAATTTCAATTTTTAATTGCGTCTGACTCAACTAATTGAACTAATTGCGTCAATCACTAGTAAAAATTAAAATTTGTCTTGACTCAACACCAATTTTTCTTGATTTTAATTGCGTCTGACTCAATTCAATAGTTTTGACGACATGTATATATAGAGCTATACTCAAAATGATCAGCATTTTGTAATAAAATTGAATTTACATATGTAATCATACGTGTCGTAATAAATATTTTAAGCACAGTGAAGAAACACAGAAAGAAGAGAGCAATAAATTCAAATAAAATAAAATAAAAGTTAAATAGTTCAGAAATATTTCAGTAACGTGACAATAATAATCGTTATTTTTTTAAACTTTAAATCATAAATAATTAATACGTTATTTAGAGTTTTAGATGAGTTGAGTTGAGTTTAATTTTTTTTTATTTTATTAATGGTTTTGCATGTGATTTTAAAGAAACTATCAACTTTATATTATTATTATTAACGCATTTATTAAATATTAATAACGGATCGGTTAAGACAATACATAACATAAATAATATTATTATAATCATTAAAATTATTAAATTAATCTTTGAGGAACAAAATTTATATAATTTATATATAATTCATAATTCTTCCAAAGGATTATTTTTTATTAGAATGCTCTTATGGCATCATCTAATATTTGATTAAGTTCCTCTTCCAATTTATCTAATTCATTATTTACACCACCAAAAACTTCTTTAATATCTTCTCTAATTTCTAGAGTTTCAATCATATCAAATATTTTTTCTGGATTATTATTTAATAACCAACTTCGTTCTTTAGATTCTATCATATTTATTTCTGATCTTACAAGTATTATTAATTCTTGTAATCCGAAATCATTAGATAATACCCAATCGCTCTCTATTGATGTTGCAGATGATTTTCTACCTGGCATTGTTCCGGGAGGAGTTAACGGCATTGCTTCTTGCGTTGGCGTTGATACATTAGAAGTGTTTAATGTGGAATTTCCAGAGTTATATGATTTAATGGAATTATTTGATATAGTTGATTCAGATCTTTGTCGAGTTTTAGGTGGATCTCGATTATTTGAATTAATACTTGAATTAATATTTGTTGAATTGACATTTGTTGAATTAATATTTGAATTAATATTTGAATTAATATTTGAATCGTATGAAATGCATGAATCGTATGAACTATGAGAATTGTATGAATTATGTGAATTGTATGAACTATGTGAATTGTATGAATTATGTGGATTGTGTGAATTATGTGAATTGTGTGAAATGTATGGTGATTGTGATTCTTGTTCTTCTTCTTCGATTACTAACGAAGGTATTATTCTCAAACTTGGTGATAATTCTCCTAAATAATCACTGTCTGATTGTATTGCAGAAATAGATGACCGTGAACTTGAAAAACTTTCAGTACGATGGTTGGATTTAGGTGATTTAGGTGATATTGGTGACGAAGTTCTGCTCACAGGATTAGATATTTGAATAAGACTTTCATTTGTTTCGTAACCTTCTGCTTGACTTTCTTTTTTTCTTAAATTTCGTAAAGTAGTTGCTACATTAGATACTGAATTCGCCCCAAATTGTCCAGTTTTAACTTTATTTAATACTCGTCCAATCCTTTCCTCCAAAGATTGTACAGCTTCCGAATCATTATTTTGCACATTGTCCACAATTTTTCCTAAAACATCTAAATCTTGTGTTTTACTCTTTCTATTCTCTTTTTTAGTTTTAAGTGCTATCATTTTACTATGTTCATTAGGATTTTTAAAGGAATCCAAGGAAGACCTATTAGGTTCCGAACCTTCATTATGTGTTATTATCATTTCATCATTGTCCCAAATATCTTCAATTAAATCGCTGATATCTATTTCTTCACCTTTTGTTGGAATAAAACTGTATCTAACTTTAGATTCTTTTGATGCAAATACACGAGAACTTCTAATGGCTCCTATACTAGTTACAATATCAACACCTTGGGAAGCATTTTTATATGCAGAAAGAATTGATTTTTGTTTGGTGCGACTATATTCACGTTGTTGTTCAATAAGTTCTTTTCTTGATAATAAACCGCCATCACTAGTACCATTATTATTATTATTGTTATTATTATTATTATTATTATTATCTGATAAATTATTTGATTGTAAAGAGTTTTGTGGTGTGCCTAAATTATTAGATACAATAGATTGATTTGTTTTTGCATCTTGTGAAATTCTCTCCATTCTCTCTGTTGTTAAAGGCATATTTCTTGATTGTCTTTCTTCATTTCTTAAAAGTCTAAGTACAAATATAAGTTCATCCGGTCGAGAATCTAATGAAAATGAGAATGAAGAATCTAAGGAATCTATTGACAAATGTTGTGGATCATGATGTGAAGGGAAGATTGAACTCAAAATTAACATTGGATGAAGTAATTTTTCTAAAATAAAATAAAATAAAAAAAATAAAATGAATATTAATATTAATATATGCTTTTGTCAATTTTTATTTTGGTACTTTCACATCACAATACATTTATTATGGTCAAATAAATAAATTAATATCTTATTATTTAAAAAAATTTACCTTCACCATCAACTATCATCATAAGCTGATATCTTGGTATTTCATCCGTTTCTGATATCTTTTCAAAATCATCAATTCCGCACCCAGTGATACCGAATTTATCAATGGCTTTTTCAATAGTACTTCCAACAGTAGCATTTATTGACAAGATCACACTTTTTTCTTTAGGTTTTCCTTCTTCACAAGAACGTCGCCTTGCAGCTTTTTCCGCAAGATGTTTAGGTACAGACATGGAAGTACGTGGTACTTGTTTATTTCTTAAATGATCAGGTAACTCATCTGCGTATAACAATACACGTACACGTAATTTCTTTTCGCCTGCAACTCTACTTCCTCTCTTTGATTTTTTATTTAAAAAGAAACAAACAGAATTATTGGCATCATTTTGTAAGTCTGATGCCTTTATAGCTTCATGATTAGATAAAGTTGAAGAAATTGAAGATATTGAATTTCTATTAACAGTCGGTAATGGGACGGAAGAAGAAGATATTAAAGAATTAAAGATCTCAAGCGGATTATCATTAGGCATTAATTGAATTTGACCTGAAAAATATCAAAAATATCAAAAATATCAAATGTATTAATAAAAGAATAAATAATATTATAATTTGGGAAAACGAATAAAAATTTTAAAATTTTAAAATTCGATTTCATTACCTCCATCAGCTTCTTTAACAGTAATATAATAATCATTACAATTTTCATCAGAATTTAATTTAAATCTAATTAATGTTTGTCGAATAAGATTATTCACTGAAGTGTTAGGACTTAATAAAATGATTTTAGATTCTTCAGTATTCAAAATATTTTTTCCAGCAAAAATACGTAGAATGCTGTAAATTGATGAATTTGTATTAGAATTCTCTGTTTGATTATGTTGTTGTTGTACAATTTTAATTGGTGAAGGTTCAATTCCACTTTTTAATTTGGTTGGTAAAATATTTGATGGATTTGATGAATTTGATGAATTTTGAGAAGGTAAAGGAGAAATCTGATCATGACCAGTATGTATTATTGAGTGATTATTCTCTCTCCCAGATTCATTTTGTACTTTTTGTTGTTGTGGTTGTTGTTGTTGTGGTGGTGGTGGTGATGGTTGTGGTTGTTGTGGTTGTTGTGGTTGTGGTTGTGGTTGTTGATTTATTTGACCTTGAGAATTTATCTGAGAGTATTGTTGATATTTTTGTTGTTGTTCAGAATATTGCAACTGTTGTTGTTGCTGTGGCTGAATTTGTTGTCGTTGTTGTTGTTGTTGTTGCTGTTGTTGTTGCTGTTGTTGCTGTTGTATTCGTTGTTGTTGTTGTTGTATTCGTTGTTGTTGCTGAATTTGTTGTTGTTGCTGTTGCTGTTGTTGTTGTTGTTGTTGTTTTGTTTTTTGTTGGTTTTCAGAATAATTCAATTGTTGCAAAGATCCTTTTCTAGAAGAAATAGGTTGATTTAAATTATTATTGTTCCCAGATTTAGATACATCTTCATCCTTCTTCTTAGATTTCCGTTTAAAGAAATTCATAAATCTTCCTCCCTCTTTCTTTTTCTCTTCTTTCTTTGATTTGGATCCTCTTTTTTCATCTTTGTCGTCTATGGAATTCCTAGATTCCTCATGTGAAATGGTAAACTTGGGAGAATCATTACCAAAGAATTTGGTTGCCTTAGAAAATCTACGTTCTTCTTCTTCTTCATCTGAAAAATCAATAAAGTCACTTCCTAAAGGTGGTGATGCTGTCACTTTAACAGTTCCTGCAGGAAAACCGACAACTTGTTTCCGTATAGGATCGGGTTCAGAATTAATAACTTGGGTCGGTAGAGGATTGAATTCAGGTTTAACAACAGAATCAACAACAACAACTTGAGTAACCTCTGAAGTAGAATTATCAATTTGTGTAGTTTCAACAGAATTTGGAATAGAATTAATAACTTGCGTAATCTCCGAGGTAACATTTTGTACAGAATTAATGATCTCTGGAGTTGCATTATTTTGATATTGTAGTCCGCTAATTTGTTGAATATTTTCTTTATTGCTAATTTGTTGATTTATCTGTTGAATATTTTCTTTATTGTTAATTTGTTGATTTATCTGTTGGATGTTTTCTTTGTTGTTAATTTGTTGGTTTATCTGTTGAATATTTTCTTTGTTACTTATTTCAGAATCTTCAGAATTCGCTTGATGATTATTATCATCATCATTATTATTATTATTATTATTATTATCATTATTATTATTATTATTATCATTATTATTATCATCTAAATCTTGTGATTCACTCAATTCTTCATCTACAGATTCAGTTGTATTTTCAATTGATTCTTCATATTCTCCTTCACAATCTTCAAAACTTTCTTCATCATCAAATTCATCTTCTGATTCTTCTGCAAAAACAAACAAAGGTGTATTGAACGTTACGTTTTTTTCTTTTATTATTTTTAATTCTAATAGATCTTCATCTTTATTATTACTTGAGGATGATAACTTTAATTATATTATATTAAAAATATAAATATATATAACAAGAAATTAATAATTTTTTCTTGAAAAAAAAGAGAAAGAATTTATGAAAATTAATTAATAACTTACATTAACGTTTAAATGTTTATTTAATCTAGCCAATCTTTCATAAGGAGTTTCAATACTTTCTGCAGGTATATAACCGATATCATCCGATTTTAATACTTTGATTAACCACCAATAACTATTTGAATCGTCCAGCAATTTCAGATGATCGTCTCTTTCAACACTAACTTGACCTTCTACAGTAGCATGAAATGAATGTAATACATAAACTAAATTAAAGTCAATATTTTCATCAGGAATAGATGGTGAAGATATTAAATCATCATCTTCATCTTCATCTTCTTCATCTACCAAAGTAATATCATCATCATCAACATCAATTGTTGTTAGAGATAAATTACTGGTGTCGTGACGTGTAGTTACTACTGTATCAATAGATAAATTATTTTCTCGTTGCATAAGGTTTATTATTATATTATTATTATTGTTGTTGTTGTTGTCCCTTAAACCTAATTATAAAAAGGTTGATCAAAAGAATTCGATTTTTTTTTATATGTAAAAATTTTCGATAACAAAAAAAATATATTTTTTATTAAAAACAAGTCAACTTTTTTTCAAAAGAAGAGTAAACTGTTTAATTATAGTAATAATTTGAATACCAACAAAAAAAAAAATATATGCAAGATTTAATAGATTTATATATAAGGTATATGCGTTAAAAACATTGCTAAAATACAAATATTTTCTTTATTCACAAAAAAAAAAATGCAAAATCTGTAAATTTTGTTCATCGTTACTGACTTTGGATTTGTACATTTTTTTTATTATTTTTATTTTCGATCAATTGGTGTTTATCAAAAAATAAAAGCTAATATTTAAAGAATATAAGAAAAACATAATAAATATACGTAATAAATATTATTATTAATGTAATAAATATAATTAATGTAATAAATATAATGAATATAATAAATATAAATACGCTGCATTATCGATCCAATAATAATAGGTTAAATTGTTTGCAAGTTGCATGCATGAGAATTTCCAAAGAAAAAATTGAATTGAAATCAAGATACGGCTATTCGATTCGATTTTATGAGCATTCGAATTTGTGATTGTGATATGGTAACTTGTGTGTGGTTTTATTTATCATTTTTTATTTATCATTTTAATAATAAACAAAAGAACCTGTCACATTTTACTCGCTGCTGTTAAAATTGTTAAAATTGTTTAAATTGAGTTGATATTTTGAAATTTTCCATTTTTTGATTCTCAATCAATTTATATTGGTTGAAAATACTTAAAATAGTTTATTGTATCTTACCATTTTCGCCAAATAAAACATTTATTTACATTTATTTACATTTATTTACATTTTTATTTTATTAAATTTATTTATTACCATGCATGCATAATGTTGATTAATGTTGGTTAATGTGGTTAATTGGGTTAATTGGTTAATGTAGTATGAATGGTGAATGGTCCGATTTGTTCCGATTTAATAGGGCAATCGGATAATCGAATACAGAAAATTAAACTATTCGAGAATCGAAGATTACCAAAAATGGATGCTATTTTTAAAGTATTATTATTGATTGAGATTATTCGAAAGAATAGGAAATAATCAACATTGCTCTTTAAGCAGTTAAAGGATAGAAGATCGTTCAACAGGTTTGAAGTCCTATTTTATATTTATTACCATATACTTCAATATTTTTCAATATATCTGATCCGATCTGATAATGCTCCACAAAAAACATTTAATATAATGAAAATGAAAGTCATGTGAACACGTGAACATGTAACCAAATCTACAAAATGAGATGTTGATCATGTTAACAATTAAAAAACGATTAAAAAATTACGATGAATAATTTAAATAATTTAAATAATTTAAATAATTTAAATAATTTAAATATTGAGGAAGCACTTCAAAAAGAAAATATTACAGTTTATCAATTTAGAAATTTCTTAAATGTCAGTCTTATCGAGGGTAACGAAACATCAAGAAATGAGCTCAAAGCTATCTTTAAAAATATTCAAAAGACAGTTATTCTTAAATCCATCATAATTACTGATGAATTTACTCTAAATGATTTTATGAATAAAGTAAATTCTTATTTTTAATTTTTAATTTTTTCTTAATGAATTGACAACACATTATTTATTTATTTATTTATTTATTTATTTATTTATTTATTTATTTACTTATTTATTTATTTATTTATTTAAAAGATTAAAGAATATAAAAAGTTAAAGAAACATAATAATATTCTAAGATTATATGGTGTTACTAAACAAGGTAAAGAATATAGAAAACATATATGTAAATATATAGAAATAATTAGATTATTGTATTATTAATTAGAATATTATTAATTATAGAAAATCCAATGGGAGATATAAAATATATGTTGATTCTTGAATATTCTAATGGTGGATCTCTCCATCAACATTTAAAAAAGAATTCAAATATTAAGTGGAGTCTTAAAATATTTTTTGCAAAACAAATTGCAAATTTATTAATGTATTTGCACTCGAATGGAATTATTCATGAAAATTTGGTATATTTATTTATTATTTTTTATCTTATTTATTATTTTTTATCATATTTCTTATTTTTTTTCTTATTTCTTATTTTTTATATTTATTTACATTGATTATATTTATTTACATTGATTATATTTATTTATTTATTTACATTGATTATATTTATTTATTTATTTACATTGATTATATTTATTTATTTATTTACATTGATTATATTTATTTATTTATTTACATTATTTATATTGATTATATTTATTTGCATTTATTATATTATATTATATTTAGACCTCTGAAAATATTTTTGTTCAGGATGAAATTATTAAATTAGATAGTTTTGAAATTTCAAAAAAAATAACAGAAACAAAGAAAATATTTAGAAAATCCCTTGAATTTCAATATTCTGATTCTCAATATTTGAAACTTTACAATACTTTTGGTTGTCAAAAAAGCTCAGATATTTATAGTTTGGGAATTCTTCTTTGGGAAATTTCAAGTGGTGCTTCACTGATTTCATTTGAATCTTTGACAAGAGATTATATATTAAATTATATTAAAATGAAAAATAAAAATCCTATTATGATGGGAACTCCCCGTGGTTATGCAAAGTTGTATACAGGTATTTTCATAATCTTTATAATATTTTTTGTTATTATATTTATATTATACTTATATTATATTTATATTATATATATTTATATTATATATATTTATATTATATATATTTATATTCAAATTTTCTAAATTTTCACATTATAAATATTATATTTATTAGATTGTTTACGATCTATTGAAAATCTTCGTCCAAATTTTGTTCAAGTTTATAAAGGCCTTAGTGAAGTTAATATCTCAGATAGAATAACAGAATTTGAAATATCCGTCTTAAACATAACTAATAGAATAAATAAAATACGGGCGGACATCTTGAATATGTATGTATTATTATTATGATTATTATTTATTATTATTTATTAACATTTGTTAACATTGATTGTGTTAACCATGTGACTTTTATTAAATTAATTAAATCAATTAAATCATCTTTAACTCTAATTAACTTAACTTTAATTCTTTTAATTTCTTTTAGTCCAGATAATGATATCAAAACTTTGAAAACTTCGGGAATTGATGGATTTATAAAGAAATTATTTCATTATTTTACTAATTTATTTTTTAAGCAACACATTGTTATGGTACATTTTTTGGTTAGAAAATATATTAAGGATTACAGAAAGAATCCTGTTAAAATATTACACCATTTACTTCATAATAATAATTATCATTTTACTAGTATGATAGGATTTTTTTATCAATATGGAATTGGAACTTTTGTAGATTATCAAATTGCTTTCGAATATTATTCAAAAGCTGCCAATGATCATCAATTTAATCAACAACAACAATTTATTAAAAATTCAATTTCTCCTCATCTTTTAGAATTATTTAGAAAATTTAATAGAATTAATGGAAGAATATTTCTGGCGAGTTTATATATAGATGGAAAAGGTGTAAAACAAGATAAACGATTGGCTTTTCAAATTTTATTTAAAACCGCTTCTGAAGGATCAAGTCGTGCTGTAAATTATTTGGGTTTTTGTTACGAAAAAGGGTATTGGGTTGAAAAGAATAGCTACAAAGCATTCGAATTATATTCAAAGGCTGAAGAAAAAGGACATTTAGTAGCAAGATGTAATTTGGGTTATAGTTATCAAGATGGTGTAGGAACTGTTAAAGATGAAATTAAAGGATTTCAATATTATTTAAAAGCTGCCATGGAGGGAAATATAGTTGCCAAATATTGTGTTGCTTGGTGTTTTGAAAATGGTCAAGGTGTGGAAAGGAATCATAAATTAGCTTATTATTGGTATATGAAAAGTGCGAAAGAAGGTTATAATAGTTCTCAAAGTAATATTGCATATTGTTATGGAATTGGTCAAGGAATTCCTCAAGATGAAAAAAAAGCATTTGAATGGTATCAAGAAGCAGGAAAAAATGGGAATATTCTTAGTCAACGTGTAACAGGGATTCGTTATATGTATGGAACTGGGGTAAAAAAGGATGTCATAAAAGCTATTCAATGGTTGACAAAAGCTGCTGAAAGTGGGGATTTAGGTGCGGAAGATGAATTGGATGATTTCGAGGTTAATTTGATTTTTCAGAATTAATTAAAGAAAAGATAAAATAAAATTCAATAAAAAATAGATTAAATTTATATACATTTTCAACCAACATTTTATTTATTATTATTCTATGTATTCTAAGTTATATTACACAATAAACAATAGATTTTGATAGATTTTTTTTATATATTTGTGTCGATGTTGTCTGTTATGTTTGTAATATATATATATATATATTTATTCTTTAAATTTTGTAATATATAATTTGATAATATATATAATATATATAATATATATGTATATTGTGATTATTTAAATTTGTTAAATTTATTTAATTTACTTAAATTTATTAAATTTATTAAATGATACATCTTTATCTTTACAATTACTTCAATATTTACCAAACAAAGAAAGTGTTAAACATTTGTTCATTTACTAAATCGGAAAGAAGATCCTTTATTTTCTACTTATGTAATGAAGGAATTATAAATCAATTATTAAATGATTAATACATTGGTGGCTTGGACGATAAATATCTATGTCATTTTTATACTTTGGACAAAAAAAAAATATAAAAACTAGGAAACGATATTCTTTAAATTTAAAAACCATTATTTAAATAAATATCTCCACACAAAAAAAATGTTAATATCACCTTTACCAACTGAAGCAGTCCTAAACGGTATAAATTTTCAAGAAGCCATTTTCGATACACCAAGTTTTCGTGCAAATGTTAGAAAATTTGAAGAACAAACCGATCACTTCGAAAAATGGTTGGAGGGAATTTCAAAAGCTTTACGATTATACATTGAGGAATCTATAAGTAAGTTTTTGAAGAAATGTTTTTAGTATTACTTTCTATCACATATTATCATTATTAATGTTATAGGTATTTCTGACACTTATATTTGAACCTTTAAAATATAGAATTTAATGAGGCATGCAATTCTCTAGCAAAACGTGCTTTGCCTTTGGCGAACGAAGATTCATTATTAGGTAATTCAATATAAATTTTGTAAGATATTTTCTTAATTGATCTAATAATATTAATCTTTTCATATTTATCTATTTTCATATAGATCGAGATTTTACATTATCGACAATAAGAATCTTTACTGATACATTTCAAACAACTTCTGCATTTAAAGAGAAATTGGTAAATATTTTTAGGCCCGATATTACTAATTTTTTTTTGATATATATATATATATATATAATGAGACAATTAAAGTAATTAGAAATACTAATATTCGAATAGGTCAGTGATATGGACGAAAAATTCATACAACCAATTTTAAGTTTTACCAAAACTGATTTAAAAGAATTAAAAGTAAATATTAAATATTTCATCTTTTAGTAATTTGTAAAAAATCTTTTTAAAATAATAATAAATATCAATTTAACATTATTAACATATTATTAATATTATCAAACATTATTAAACATTATTAAACATTTATAGGAGGCTCGTCGAGCATTTGATAGAGCTTTAGAGAAATATGATAACATGTTGTCAAAATATACATCACAGTCAAAAACAAAGGAAGCCAGTGCTCTTAGAGAGGTTTGTTACTTTTTTTACTTAGGGAAATTTTAAAGTTTATAACAAAAAGTTTTATTTTCTTTATAAATTTTTAAAATTTATTTAGGACGCTTTTCAACTTTATGAAATAAGAAAAATATATATAAGAATGGCACTGGATTATACCCAGAAAATTATACAGTTCCGGACAACAGCAGATCATTTACTAATGGAGATTGTTTGTATTGAATTTTTTACTTTAAATAAATGTATATTTATTTGATTTAATTTTATTTATTTATTATTATTATTATTTTTTTTTTTTTGAATGATAGTTTTTGGGTGGATCATATGCACAACTGGATCTTCATGTCGCTAGTACAACAATATATAAAGGTTTCGAAAATCAAATGGATAGATTAAAGAATTTGTTGAGCGAGGTAATTTCATTAGTTAGAATATATTGGTATTTAGTATTTTGTATCGAATTTATTAGAGATGTTAATTTGGTGAAAATTATTAGAGCAAGAAAACTTGTGAATATCAGACACCATCTTTAATAGATTTGAGAAGAAAATTAGAAGAGGTATGATAGGAAGAAAATTATTGAACAATCTCTTAATATCCCTTACACATTTTATACATCTTATAAATTTTATACATTTTATACATCTTATAACATAGGGTGCAATCAACATGAAGAAACCTCAACGGGAACTCACGAATTATACTGATAATCCATCAAATACGGTGAATATTCATCCTACTACAGAATCTACCTTACAATTACCTTCATCTACTGGTAAACACGAAAAACAAGGTTATTTATTCATGAAATCATTGAACGGAAAAAGCACGTGGTCAAGAAAATATTTTTATCTTAAAGACGGAAGTTTTTGGTGGGTGTCCATTGGACAAGGTAAACTTCGGACGAACATTGAACAAAGTGAAAAAATTAATGTTTTGTTATGCGAAGTAAGAATTGACTTTTCACAAGATCGAAGATTTTGTTTCGAAATCGTTTGTGGATCAAAACAGTAAGCATATACATATAATATAACATCTTATTACAACATTATATTAATTTATATTTTAATAAATAAATAAATAAATAAAGAACAGCATGGATTCTTCAAGCAGAAACCGAAGAAGATCTTAGAAGTTGGAATGCGATTTTTGAATCTGCAAAACGATACGCATTTCGAATGTCAAATGACTCATCATCATCCGGAACTACTGATAATGACACAGTTCAAATTGAAGGTGATGATAGTCACACATCCAAATCAGGTGGAGGGGATACACAAAATGATTCGTTGAATGATTCTAAATCCACACGACCGCCAACAACAACAACAACAACAATAACAACACCACCACCACCACCATCATCATCATCATCATCATCATCATCATCATCACAGATCACATCAGATTCCAATAAACGAAAATCAACATCATTAACGTCTGTCACGAGTAATGATAGTAATGGAAATCAAATAGCACAATCAATGAATCAAACGATAAATCAAGTGATGAATCAAGCGATTGGTGAAAAATCATTATCTTCGTCAATATTATCTAACCAACAGAATTTTTGGGGTAGTATCCAATGGGGCATAATGCCGGCTATGAACTTGTTGATGAATAGTGTTAATATGTCGGAGGGTGATGAAGACTCTGAAAAGTCCACAGATTCTAAAAAAAAAAGAAATAGACCGCATAGTGGAAATGTAACTGTTGGATCCGGTGTTGATGGGTAAAATATTTTAATTTTTATTAAATTTGTTAAAATTATTAATAAATTTAAATTGTACATCAATATTCAATTTTTTTTTTAATTGTATAGTTCTATCGCAGAGTATTCGCAGACATTAATGTCTCATAATTTGCAACTTCATTTATTATTTGAAAATATGTCAGATAAAGAATTTGTATTGGATGGTAAAAATTTTCCCATTTCTCGTTTCTTTCACTTCCAACGATATTAATGGATATTAATGGATATTAATGGATATAAATTATATAAATTAATTATTTATAGTATATCAATGTGCTTGGCAAAAAGATAACATGTTATTTAAGGGACGAGCATATTTCACTCAAAACAGATTATATTTCTATTCAGTGGTCATGAGTGTTATTAATATGGTATTAAATTAAATTTTTCTTCCTTTCACGATCACGAGAAAGATTACAATATTAATATTATTGACCTTTCATTTCTTTTTATTAGTTTTATATATCATGGCAAGAAATAAAGACTATTTCATGCAAAAGAGCTGGTATCCAACAAACAGTGGAATTCTTTGATGGGAATGGAAATCAAAAGGTATAATATCTCTATGTATTTTTTTTTATTATTATATTTAAATTTTTTACAGAAAATAATTTTTACTTAGTTTTAAATCTGGAAAATCAAATAGTATATTATAAAAACCTTCCTGGAAAATGACAAAGCATTTAATGATAAAGCTCAATTGATATGGAAATTAGTTATGAATGAAAAGGTATAAATTAAACAAATACATTATTTCTGTACATTTTATTAGACAATTTATTGAACTCTTTAAATATCAGATTACATCATTGCAAAGTATCTTTGATGCCGTTTGGAAATCTACCTCAACATCTCGTCTTGACAATTTTTCTAACGAAAAAAAACACGAAAAACTTGATGAGAACAAAAAAATCGAAGGGTCATATAATGATTCTGCAAATAATACAAATAATGTAATATCATTAGATAAAGATGTTCGTCAAAATGATGAACATGAGAACAGAGAGAACAGAGAGAACAGAGAGAATAAAGAGAATAAATTGGAAACTTCAAAAAATAATGATGGAAGAACCAATAATTATAACGGTATCTACGACAAAAGTAATGGAATATATGAAAAAAATAATGGTATTTACAATAATGATCAAGATAATAGTAATAATAATAATTATAATGATCACAAAGATGACATTGTGCTAGAGACAGAGTCAGAGACAAAAGAAAGTTCTCATAATGTAGATAATCGGTAAATGTTTTAGAAAATAGTTATCAAAATTCTTCGTGCTTTCCTTTAATTTAATTCTTTATTATATCTTCAATACTTACTTTATAAAATTACATTCGAACTAATTATTACTAGACAAAAAGGTATTTAATATAATTTAATTTAATTTCATATCTTTTATATTAATTAATATTCCAAGTTTTTTATCCTAAAGTTTATTAATTAATTTTAAATTTAATTAATTAATTTGTATAGACGATGAATTTCCATCAAATCTTATTCTACCAAAGGGTCCAGTGACATGCGGATGTTCAGATCATCTTGATAAATTAGAAACCGAAGTTGAATATCCGATATCAGCTAAAAAATTATATCAAATGTTATTCGACACGAAGAGTACATTATGGGAACGAGTACATCAGAAACAAGGAAATACTTTAACACATATTGGTCCATGGTTGGTGAATGGAAGTGAAAGGAAACGAGAGTTAAAATTTATTATGCCCATTAACAATCCTATGTGTATGTATTAAAAAGAGATCCCAAAACTCTCGATCTTATATTATTGATTTTATTAATTTCATTTTGGTAATGAATAACTTCTGTTTTTCTATTTTTTTTTAGCTAAAGTTAAAGAAACAGATTGTATTCAGACACAGATTTGTCTAAAATATGAAGATCATTTGTAGGTTTAATATTTATTCATTAATTATTTTAATTATTTTATTAATCATTTTATTTAATTAATTAATTATTTATTATTTGTTTATTTTCCTCTTTGATTTCTATTTTCAGATGTTATGTCGTATTAATTCAAACAAAAGCATTGCAAATACCTTATAATGATTCATTTTTGCCAATGTCCAAGTGGTGCATAACTTATAAGACACCAAATTCATGTAAAGTAACCTGTCACATCGGTATAAAATGGTTTAAATCGCCAATGGTCAAAGGTAATTTAAATTAAATTAAGATTCATACTTTTTTTTTTTTTTTATCTTTTCATAAATAAATAAATAATTAGTTAATTAATTAATTAATTAATTTCACATCATTTTTTTAATAGGTTTAATAAAAAGTGCAGCAATGACAGGGTTATCAGAAACTACGGCAGAAATCGCAACAATATTAAATGCAGATATTGCACAAGGAAAATCAAAGATACCTTCAAATTCACCAATACGGACTACCCACTCAGTTCATGTGAATCCTTTAAAACGTCGGATGTATCGACATAAGAATCGTACGCATTCAACCATTAGACATCCAGCTAGTAGTGAAGAAAGTATTTCATTATCTACTGGCAGTACAGGATCAATAAACAAAATGACCAGATCAAATTCATTAAGTTCTGTTAATATAAACAAGAAATTTTCAGACGGAAATAATTTTTTTGGAATATTTTCATTAACATTTACAACGATAATAGAATTAATATCCAATATGACATTAATTAAATTAATGGTAATAATATTAACATTATCGATGTTATATAATATTTATTTGTGGACATATTTAAGTGAGAATACGAGTAAAAGTTCTACTACCAATGGGACACCTTTTCAAACATCAGTAGCACCCTCAGTATATCTTCGTGATTTGGAAGAACAAGTGCTTAATATAAGTAATAATAAATTGTTTTATGGGACTGTAGATTCTAAAAGGTAATCTGCCTTCTTTATATTTATTTATATTTATTTATATTTATTTATATTTATTTATTTTTATTTATTTTTTATTTATTTTTATTTATTTTTTATTTACCCACCCACTTACATTTAAATTCATACATTAATTTTCAGTTATAGCAATTTTCTAGACACGAGAATACAATATCCACCATATCCATGGTTACTTCACTCTCACCGTCGATTATCTAATGAGATATCTTACGCCCGAAAAAGAGTGGCAGTCCTAAGATATGATTTATTATTATCATTTAAATTAATTAATTCTATAGATAAAAAATTAATAAAAAATGAATATATCAATTGGTTATTGGATGAAAGAGCAAAATGTAATAAGGCAAAATGGATGTTTTTAAAAGATGGAATATTTGATAAAGAAAAAGAAAAGGAAAATAGAATTATTATTAGTAGAGATGATGATTCTGAAAGTAATGAGCAATATCGTAAATTTGGTAACGGGAGCGAAGTAAAGAATGATGACAACAACAACAATAATAATAATAATAATAATAATAATGAAATTTATAATAACTCACAAGATGAAGGACAAGAAGAAAAAACCAGTGAATATATGAAAAAATATAAAATTGAACTTAAGGATATAATAAGTTATTGTGGTAATATAAAAAAACAGTTAGACGTTTTTGCAGCTACTTTTTAATAACTTTATTTAATAATTTATCTTGTTTTATTATTTTATTTTGTTTATTTGCTTATTTATTAATTTATTACACAAAAAAAAAATGTAAAATGAAAAATAAAATTCAAAATTAAATTCAAAATTAAATTCAAAATTAAATTCAAAATATTCAACAACATATATGAACAATATATATGAACAATATAAATCGGCAATATACATTTCTTACAATTTAAAGTAATATTTATAAAATATTAACTATTTGGGTCAATTCGGTCAACACTATCAATAAATTCATCTAATATCCCGGATGAATATGTATCTTTACCTTCCCTTGCTTTTTGAAACCAATAAATTGATTTTATCATATTTCTCAGTGTCACTGTACCATCCTTGTAGTAATTTCCTAAAGTACGTTGACTTTCTGTTTTTCCATTTTCCGCTGAAATTAAATACCATTTTAAAGATTCTTTTTTATTTATCTCTATTCCACATCCATTTTCATAACAAATTGCTACATCATTTTGTCCATCCACAAATCCAAATTTTGTGCATTCCATAAAATATTCAAATGCTTTCTGTACATCACGATGAACTCCATCCCCATTATAATAACAACGACCTAACATATGTAATGCAACAATATTTCCTCTCCTTGCTGATTCCAAACAATAATTATAACCTTTAGATTTATCTACTTCTGTACCAATTCCTTCTAAATAACAATTTCCAAGTTTACAAAATCCCGTGGTGTTTCCTTGTTCAGCAGATTTTAAATATGTTTCAAAGATTTGTCGTCTTCTTTTATTTTCAGCAATAATTTTATTATTTTCATAACAAAATCCTATTAAAACCAAAGCTCTACTTGAACCTTCTTCCGCACATTTTGTAAATAAATGAAATGCTTTGTGAATATTTTTTTTTACTCCTCTACCTTCCAAATATAAATTTCCTAATAAAATTAATCCACTTGATTTGTTATTTCTTATTAAAAATTCAATAGGAAAGACAGAAGAATTTTTATTTGAAGAAATTATTATTTCATTAATAGCTTGCAAATAATATTCTAATGCTAATTGATAATCAACAGATGTTCCAATACCATATTGATATAAAAATCCAATCAAACTTGTAAAATAAATTCTATGAGGATATTTAATTAATTGATATAATAACATAGCAGGATTCTTATTAATTTCTTTAAGATATTTTTTGATTATAAATTTAATCAAATCTAAATGTTGTGATTCAAGGGTATTATAAAAAAAGTCAAATAAATTGAAAAGAAATTCATCACCTCTAGTTATTATAGGAACAAACATTGGTTTATATTCAATATCTTTACTTTCTCTGAATAATTTAAATAATTTAAAAAAATAAATAATAATTTTTTTATAATAAATTAAATAAATAAAATAAATAAATAATAATTTTTTATAATAAATTAAATAAATAAATAATAATTTTTTTATAATAAATTAAATAAATAAATAAACAATATGATAAAATAAAAATATATAAAATCTTACATACATGTTATTACAAAATTTTGAATTTTCCAATTTTATTCTTTTTGCAGGTGATATAAGTTCATTTTGCTTAATTTTTAAATCAATTTTATCAAGACAATTGACTATTTCTTGAATACTAGGGCGATCAGTTTCATTAGGTTGTAAACAATCTATTAAACATTTTAAATTTAATAAATATTTAAATATTAAATGAATATTATTAAATGAATATTATTATTATTTAATTTACCTTTACATAATTTTATTAATTCATAAGATATTCCTGATTGAATATTTTCTTTAAATAGAAGATAATTTATTAAATCTATTTTTTGTGATAAATTGTCTAAAATTCCATTAAAAATTTCCAATAAAATAATTCCCAAGCTATAAATATCCAAAGATTTTTTATGTTTTAAAGAACTGATAAGTTTTGTAATTTTAGGGTCATAATATTGGTTAGGTTGAAAGAGTCGTTCAGTCAAATTATTAATTTCTGTTATATTTTTTGAAATTTCTAATCTATTTAATTTGATATTTCCATTGTGAACAAATATATTTTTGGAACTCTAAATAAAAGAAATTTTATTATTATTATTATTATTATTATTATTATTATAAATAATAAAATAATAAAAAATGAAACAAGTAATAAATTAATAATAATTACCAAACTTCCATGAATAATATCTTTGGAATGTAAATACATTATCAAACTTGCAATTTGTTTGGCGAATGAAAGTTTAGTATTCCAATTCAGATTCTTGAAGTTATCTTTCAAATATTTCTGAAGAGACCCATTGTTTGTATATTCAAGGACTAACATAAATTTACTTGGATCTGACACAGTTATTCCATAAAATTTTAAAATGTTCTTATTTTTTTCCAATTCTTGATATGCTGTAACCTATATAAAGTAGTCATATTTTTTTTTAGGATTTAAATTATTTATTTCAACATAAATACTTAAATATCAATCAAAATATCAAAAACTCACTCTATTCAAAAAATCCTCGAGAGTTGACCACGGCATTGTTTTGAGAAACACGTTCTTTTGAAATTTCCGTAAAATCGCTTCATAAATATCCCCATGAAATTCATTATTATGTACCCTTTCAAATTCGTTGTAATCATAAAGTGTAATATGTTTTTTGACACATAGATTATTGAATAACAATTTATACATCCATATGTTCCAATCTTTAACAACTTCGGAAATGCTCATGGTAACAAGAATAACAAAAAAATATGGTATAACAAATACGGTAGTTAATAATCAGTGATTATCTAATGATCATCAATATATTAATGACCTGCAAAATTATTTTTTTTTTGGAAAATAATGAATAATGAATTATTTTTTTTTATCATGTATATTTTGGACAAACAATGAATACTTTAATGTTTTTAATTTGTGCAATTCATGCAAATGAACGAAATAATAATATCCAGAAAAAGATTGTCACACAGACACTTTTATATCCAATAATTTAATAATTTTAATGGAACTCGTACAAAAATGTCGAACGTAATTCAAAAAAAAAAAGTAATTCATTGATAAGGAGAATCTTAATTCCCTTGTTAAGAACCCTTGTAATTCGTATGGAAAAATTAAAAAAATATCAAATCCATTTTTCATAGTTAAAACAAGCCTTATTAAATAAATATACGTACTTTTAGTAAATTTTTATTTGAAGATCAATGTGCGCTTACAACAAAAAATTCTTCTTTTAATGTCAAATGGAAAATCGAATTCTTTACTATGATAAATTGTAGTATAATCATGTTATTATAATTGCTTCAAAAAATGTTACCAAAATTTGGTCAATGATTTAAATACTGCTTCTTTTGCTTTGGCTGCAAGCTCTGGATATCATTTAACTAACTGTTCTTCAGGCAAACCGATACTAAGTTTCAACCAATATTTTGCAGAAAACATTGCTTTGTAAAATGTAAAATATGTGAAGTGATCCTTGGCCATTATGAACATTTTTATATGCACAGACGAGAAGTTCAGTGTTTCTCCAAGTTTTTCATTTGTATAACTTTGATCCTTGACTCAAATGACCTTTTTTTAATTTTATTTTATCGGCAGTTTAATTTCTGTTTTTTTTTTTGTGCATTTCCTTAAATTAAAACTTTCTAGGCGGTGGAGATTAGGGAGAATAGACTATATAGGCATCTATATTGACATTTAAAAAACAATTTTTTGATCGATGTATTAATTTCGATCATTACGAATTAAGAATCCACGACGATCCACTTTTCTTTAAAAGTTCACATATTCGGAATACATGTTATAGAAACTTTTAAATGCTTCTGTTACACGAAATTTAATTTGGTAAAATCCTAGATTATTTTAACGAATCCTTACATTGAACATAAACTAACAATCATGAGTGGGAAAAAACCATCGAAACCTTTTGGTTTCGGATTTACGCAAGGTTCAGGAAATAAACCTAAATCATTATTTGAATCAGAAGATCTACCACGTCAGAAACCACCATCTTTAGATTACTTTTCTGATGATGCTCAACCAAAAAAAAGGAAACTAATTACATTGGAAGACGAAGATTCTGATGGCGCTGATAACTCAAATAATTTAGAAAGTTTACAAGAAGCTAATGATGAGTATGATTATGATGCATCATTTCCTTCGCGGACGTCAACTGGTTTGTAACACGTATAATCAAGAAATTATCCAAGATTTAGCATTAAGCTCCTTTCTTTCTTTAGGACTTCAATGTTTTGTGCCACAGGGCTATAAAACAGTTGAAGAAACAACCAACATACGTGAAAGTCAATTAGATAAGAAAGAAGAAGTTGACGTTGACGACGATCCTTTAGATGCATTTATGCAGGACATTGATAATCAAGTCCAGAAACAACAGCAAGAAAAGTCTGAACAAGAAAAAGTAAATATTATTTTATTTAATATAATAATTAGTCTATTTTCTAAATTAATGAAATAATTATATAACAATATTAATAATATTTTTTAGATTCGTAGAGACGATATTGAAGATGAAGATTTTGTCGAGAGCTATTACAATCACATGAAAAAGAAAGGCATAGAAGTTGGCAAAAGTCAAAGACCAATTGAAAAGGATGAGAACGCTAATTCAGATGATGAAGTCTATGCTGCAGCTCGAGCCATTGACTCTCAACTTGAGTAAATAATCATTTTACCCTATCTTTAATTCTTTAATTCTTTAATTATTTAATTATTTAATTCTTTAATTCTTTAATTATTTAATTCTTTAATTCTTTAATTATAATATTACATCAATAATAATATATTAAAATATATTTCAGATATGATTCTGATGATAATCCTATCATTGAACAAAAACGCAAAGACATTGAACCACTTTCGGCTGTTGGTAAAGTTCTCATTAGCATTATTATGTTTGAAATTGTCAAAGAATGTATTAATTTTGCTACTAATTTTATTATTATTATTATTATTAAAAAAAAAAGATCACTCTAAGATTGAATATCCCGAAATCGAAAAATTCTTTTATGAAGAACATTCAGATATCGCCAATTTATCCGATGAAAAATTAAGAGAGATTCGTCGAGAACTTGGTGATTTTTACTACATATTAAAATTAATTTCAATAAAAAATTATACTAAAAAATACTAAAAATATTTATATAATTTATAGATATGAATGTATCTGGTGCCGATGTTGTAAAACCATGCATTTCATTTGCTCATTTTGGTTTTGATGAGTCATTGTTAGATGCCATAATTAAACTCGGTTATTCCGAACCAACAGGAATTCAGAAACAAGTAGTTTTTGGCCATGAAATTTGTAATTATAAATTACTTTTTTTTATTTATTTTATACTTATTTTACGGGATATTTTATGTGATTTTAGGCAGTGCCCGTCGCATTATGTGGTCGAGATATCATTGGTATTGCTAAAACAGGTAAGAATGTAAATTTATGTAATTTATAATAAAATAATTATTCATAATAATTTGCCAATTTTTTAGGTTCGGGAAAAACCGCAGCCTTCATATGGCCTATGCTTATTCACATAATGGATCAAGATGAACTAAAGAAAGGTACGATGTACGAATATTCAATTTTTTTTTTTTTAGTCTGTTATGTTATTTACTTACTTTTATAAAAATTTTAATACAAACATTAGGAGAAGGGCCGATTGGCTTGATATTAGCGCCTACAAGAGAATTGGCTAATCAGATATACATAGAATCCAAAAAATTTGCAAAGTGCTACGGTCTGAGGTAGAAATCAAAGAATGTAAAATTTAATCCCATGCTTGGTAGAATGGAATCAAAAACGACGCACACACTACTCTCTCTGCTCCCCCAAATCCTTTGCTTTACCCCATTGCAGAGTTGCAGCAGTTTATGGAGGTGCTCCGAAAATGGACCAATTCAAAGAACTTAGACCCGGTGGTATTGAAATTTTAGTGGGAACTCCGGTAAGTAAAATAATTTCTCGATTATTTTATAATTAAAATTAATTTCCAATTTATAATATTTACAATTAATAAATAATTACATTTACAATAAAATAGGGAAGATTAATTGATATGGTAAAGATGAAAGCGACAAACTTCCGAAGAGTTAGCTTCTTAGTTCTTGACGAGGCTGATAGAATGTTTGATCTTGGTTTTGGTATGTAATAACATTAATAAGTTTTGAATAAAAGTAAAACGCATTAAACAATTTTACTCATTAATATGTTTTTTTTTAATAGAACCACAAGTACGTTCCATATGCGACAACATTAGACCGGATAGACAAAGTATATTTCAATTACTTTATTTATTTTATTTTACAAATGTGGAATCTTATAAAACATATATACATCTGCAGCATTACTCTTTAGTGCGACATTCCCCAAGAAGGTTGAAATTTTGGCCCGCGAAGTAACTACGGAACCAGTGAGAATTTCAATTGGCAATGTCGGGCAGGTATGAGAAAATATTTTTATTTATTTATTTATTCATTTATTAGCTTATCGTATTTTATTTTTATTTATTTCTATTTTAAAATACAATTAATTTAATTGAAAATTAAATTCATTTTACTAAAAAAAATTTTTAGGCTAATGCTGATATCACACAAGTAATAGAAATTTTGGCTGATGATGGTTATAAATGGGAATGGCTAATGTCACATCTGACGGCAGTATGCATGGGTATATACCAATGCATTTTCGATATATTTTTGGCTACAATTTTTTTTTATTTTTTTTTTTTTGATAAAAAGGGAACTGATAAAAGTTAAATAATTAATAATTTAATAATAACTATTTTGCACTAGAGGGAAGCGTTCTTGTTTTTGTTAGTCGCAAAGGGGGTGTGGATGAATTATCGCATAATCTTAAACAGTCCGGATATGAATGTAAGCTTTTAATACATTGATGTAAATTATTGACCAAAAATTTCATTTGTATAATTTAATATAATTTATATATAATTTATATATAATTTATATATAATTTATATATAATTTATATAAAATAGGCGGTGCTTTGCATGGAGATATGTTACAATCTGATCGTGATAAAGTATTAAAAGATTTCAAGAATAATAAATTTCCGATCATGGTAGCGACCGATGTTGCTGGTTTGTATTAAAAAGTTGATGATTTATAGTTATAAATTAATTTATCGACTAAATTATATTGTTTTAACAAATAATAGCAAGAGGTCTAGATATTAAGGCTGTCAAAACTGTAATTAATTACGACATTGCCCGTGATATCGATTCACATGTGCACCGCATCGGAAGAACTGGAAGAGCTGGTATGTCATAAAAAAAATTTTTTTTGCCTAACTAGGAATGAAAATTTAAACTTAAAATGGATAAATGCTTTTAGGTGAAAAGGGAACTGCATATACTCTTATTACTCAAAAGGAGGACAAATTTGCAGGAGATTTAGTCAGAAATTTAGAATCTTCGGGACGGCCTGTTCCAGATGCTTTAATGAATCTTGCATTGCAGGTAAATATTTTATCAAAAATTAATATATAAATTCGAGCTTCATTTAAATATTTGTTATTTTCAGAACGCAAGGTTTAGAAAGTCAAGAAGTATGATTCGAGGTCGAGGTCGTGGGCGTGGTAAAGGTGGATTTGGAAGAGGTCGTGGTGAGCAATAATACTCTTTCGTTTTAAATTTAATAATTTATACAAGAGTACATAATAAAATAATGAATATTCTACTATAGGTCGCGGGGCAGTCGGTTCTAGCTCAAATGCAATTCCTCTTGGAGGTAGAGCTGGCATTGGATCTGGATCATCATCAACTCCTTATGTTGACCTCGGGTCTGGTCGTGGAAGTTCTAAATTTCAGATGAACTTCCAGAAAGCTTCCTCTGTTGAATCAGAGTTGGGATTATTACGTTCCGGATCTCCACCTACAACACAAACACTTCCACGATCGTCAACATCATCGACAGGCAATCAACGTAAAAGACGTTGGGATTCTTAAAACACTTTGCACATTTTTTTTATTGATAATTTATTTTACCTTTTTTTTTTTACAATAGTAATAACAATAATTAATTATGCATCAATTATCTGTGTATCCAATTTAAAGTAATATTTTCATTTATCTTTTTTTTAGAGTTAAAAATTTTACTTCAGTATTTCATTGTCAATGAATTTATTAATAAACTAAAATTGTAGAGTTCATTAAATAACTTTTTTTTGGATATGTTAATTTAATTTCATATTAGTTAGTAATTGATAATGATTTATTGAAATGAAATGAAATGAAATGAATAGAAAATTTAAATATAAAATATCTATTTGATAAAAATAGAATTTTAATCTAAAAAAAAAAAAAAAANTTGGGATTATTACGTTCCGGATCTCCACCTACAACACAAACACTTCCACGATCGTCAACATCATCGACAGGCAATCAACGTAAAAGACGTTGGGATTCTTAAAACACTTTGCACATTTTTTTTATTGATAATTTATTTTACCTTTTTTTTTTTACAATAGTAATAACAATAATTAATTATGCATCAATTATCTGTGTATCCAATTTAAAGTAATATTTTCATTTATCTTTTTTTTAGAGTTAAAAATTTTACTTCAGTATTTCATTGTCAATGAATTTATTAATAAACTAAAATTGTAGAGTTCATTAAATAACTTTTTTTTGGATATG
Source organism: Diversispora epigaea (assembly GCA_003547095.1). Lineage (NCBI taxonomy): Eukaryota > Fungi > Glomeromycota > Glomeromycetes > Diversisporales > Diversisporaceae > Diversispora > Diversispora epigaea. The sequence goes on along the minus strand of PQFF01000547.1, from coordinate 59,929 downwards.
TTAATTTAATTTCATATTAGTTAGTAATTGATAATGATTTATTGAAATGAAATGAAATGAAATGAATAGAAAATTTAAATATAAAATATCTATTTGATAAAAATAGAATTTTAATCTAAAAAAAAAAAAAAAAGAAATCAATTTTTACTCGGTATAAATTGATTGTGCTTGGTATGCGGAAGGTTCGGAAGTATTAGAAGCTAAAGCGTTTTCATCGATCCCACTTAAATTTCCGTCTTCATCATAAACGTTCCCTTTGATGTTCATCTGAGAAGGATAATAGTATCGTTGTTGATTATACAAATATTGCGGCCAATATTCTTGCTGTTGTTGTTGAACATCGACCAATTTTTCCATATAATCCACATACCAACCATCCAAATATTTTTGAATTGCTTGTTGACGGTCATGCCAAGCTTCCTTCCAAGCACTCATTGGTATTTGTCTATCGGGTGTATTACCTAACGAAGTTTTTCCTGAATCTACTTTATTGACGTCAATGAAGAAACCAATTACAATTTGAGCAGTTGAAACACAACCAATAACTATTAACAGAGCGTTCCATATGAAAAACCTAAATAAAAGTATAAAAATTAATATTTTTATAAACCTCAATAAAAAAAATTAATACAAAAAAAAAATGAAATGAAATGAAAAATACATCATAGTTAATTGAATAACAAATGCAAACCACCGGTTCATTGCAATTGTTAACAAAGTGAAAATACGAAACGACGTGTGTAGTAAATTTAATAATGTGCTAATAATAAACATCTTTTCAAATGACTACAATTCTTAATTTTTAAATTAAAGAATAAAATAATATAATTCTTTTTCGAACATAAATGCTCTAAAGAGTTTCACGATTAAGCTTTTATTTTCACAATTTTCAATTTTTCAATTTTCGATTTTCACATGTTTGTTTATGCCAAAAACCCAATAAAAATCAAGCTAGTCATTTTTGTTCTTTTATTACGGAAATTTACACGACTCCTTTTTTTTAAACTATTGTATTGTAATATAAAAATCGAATTATGCAAGATCTTTGCAGTATCCGCAGTAATTTCTGAATTACGAATAATCATTTATTATAAAATTGAATATCAAGTTTTTGAGTAACATAATAAATAAAAATTTCTATTTATTTATTTATTTATTTATTTATTTAAACAGTTGTATTATTATTAAATTATTCAATTCAATCTCTTGTGAAAGCGGCAGAACACTTAGCCATGATTTGACTTGCTCTAGATATACTATCAGTCATGTAGAAATCTTGAATAACTGGATTTAGTATAGCACCTGATGATTTTGTAGAATCTTTAATAATATGATTAATACTCAATTCACGGTTGCTCACATCTTCAACAATATCGTAATGTGTAAGATGCGGTGCAATTTCATTCATTCGATCACGGAGAGAAGGAAGATCATCGTATGGTAATGTGTATCCTGCAACCTCAGACAATGCGCGAATGATCTATATATATGTGGATATATATGTGGACATATGTGTAATGTATATATGAAATTTATATTATTAATCAAAGTTTCATTATAAATATTTAAATATTTAATTATTATAAATATTTAAATATTTAATTAAATATTTAAATATTATAAATTAAGTAAATAATTGATTGAAATATTCATCTAACCTTCCAATCTTCACGCGCGGCAGATGGTGGAGGAACTGCTGCTCGAGTAAGTTGTGATCGACCCTCAGTGTTTACATATGTTGCGCTTTTTTCTGTGTATGTAGCTCCTGGGAGAATAACATCAGCATAATGTGCACCTGTATCACCATGATGTCCTTGGTATACAACAAATGCATCTTTGGGAATATCTTCTGGTTTAATCTCATCTGCACCTAATAAATATACAAATTTTGGAATAACTTTACTTAAGGTCTCTAAAGGAATAAACCCAATGTCGTATGCTGCGGAACGGCTCGCAGCCTATTTTTTGTATAAGAAAAATATTTAATTAAAAATTAAGTAATTCGATTAATATTTTGTTTGCATTAAAATTCCAGTAACTTTATCCATCAATATAAATTAGGAAACTTAAAGTTTATTTTTTTACTAACTCTTTGTAAAACGTTATAACCATTCCAATTATCTTGAATAAATTTGGCTTGATGTTTCTTGATAATTTTAGCTACAGTTGAAAAAATATATTCTGCATCAGGATTTTCCAAAATTCCACTCCCAATTATGATCAATGGTTTCATAGATTCTGTTATCTTTTTAGAAAATGGATGTTCATCATTTAATATATTTTCAAGTGCATCACTACTAATACCAATGTGATCATATTCATAAGTTGTATTACTGGGATGACCAATTAAACCTATATCTAATCCATTATGAAGATAACTCTTTAAAATTCTGGTATTAAGAATCGGAGCTTCATGACGAGGATTAGTTCCTACTAATAAAAGTACATCGGCATTCTCAATTCCTGCTATTTTACTGTTAAGAAGGTAATTAGAACGGAAATCAACACCGTGAACAGGAATTTTGGATCCATTAAATATATCAATAGTAAAGTTGTCACTTCCAAATTTATTAAATAAATCTTTCAGGGCAACCAAACTTTCGGCATCTACAAGTTGTCCAGCAATTGCCTTAGCTTCTGGACCTTTAATATTATGGATTTCATTAGCCACGAGAGTGAGCGCATGTTCCCAAGTTGACGGTGTAAATTTATCCCCATTACGAATTAATGGAGTTGTGAGACGTTGCCTTTTGAGTCCGTCAAAAGCAAATCTTGTTTTGTCGGAAATCCATTCTTCATTTATAACATCATTGATTTTAGGTAAGATGCGCATTACTTCAATTCCTCTAGAATCTACTCTAATATTACTTCCAATTGCATCAAATACATCAATTGATTCGGTCCTTTTAAGTTCCCAAGGTCTATAAGTAAATGCATATGGTTTAGCTGTTAAAGCTCCAACAGGACATAAATCAATTATATTCGCTGACATCTCGGAATTTAGTGTTTGTTCAATATATGTACTTATTTGCATATCATTACCTCTACCACTTGTCCCTAAATCAGGGACACCAGCAACTTCATTGGAAAATCTAACACATCGAGTACAATGAATACATCTATTCATAGAAGTTTTTACTAAAGGTCCAAAATCTTTATCTTCCACAGCTCGCTTTCCAATGATTTCATGAAATCTACCTCGATCACTACCATATCTGACTGCTTGATCTTGTAAATCGCACTCACCCCCTTGATCACATATAGGACAGTCTAGAGGATGATTGGCTAATAAAAATTCCATTACACTCTCTCGAGCCTTCTTAACGAGATTTGTTTCGGTCTTGATTTTCATACCAGGTATTACAGGCATCGCGCAAGAAGCAACCGGCTTTGGTGATTTTTCTAATTCAACAAGGCACATTCGACAATTACCCGCGATTGAAAGTCGCTAAATATATAAATTCGAAGTTATTCAAAGTTATTCAAAGTTATTCAAAGTTATTCAAAGTTATTCAAAGTTATTCAAAGTCGGTATTTAAATAAAATCATTGACATATAATTATAGATTCACCTCATGATAACAAAAGCGAGGTATAGTATAACCAGCTTTTTCACATGCTTGGATGACAGCGCTTCCTTGTTCAATTGATACGGGATTTCCATCTACAAATACTTCGACCTGTTGGTATCTAGGGATACTTCTACAGAATCCACGTACTCCTTGTTTTTAAGGATAAGACATATTGAGCTGTTTATTTGAAATCTGCTAAATTGAGAGGATTAATTGATTGTCAATCATAGGAATATACCTTGTCCTTTTGGACCAAAGGAAGTTAAGCAAGAAAGAAACTTTAACATTAGAAATCAAAAAAAAAAGTGACGAGCATCAGTTTTGAGAGAAATGTGTAACAATGTGAGATATGTGAGATCACTGGACTGGACGGGAATACACTTTTTTGATAAAAATAAAAAAAAATACTGGTAAATTCCTCTTTTGATTTTTGATAGGTGCAGGACATGTGGGTTTATATTATTATTATAAGGAATTAAAAATAGAAAATGTAGAAGATGGTTATTTTTTTGTTGCACTTAAGTTAAAAAATTCCCTTTCTTAAGGAAAATTTATAAAAATTTATTTCTTAGTTGTTAATTTATCACACCATTCCTTCTCTTAAATTCATAAATTCGCAATCCGGCTTCAAAACCGTCCTATAATCCCTATAAAAACCAATTATTTTCCAAACATTATAACTTAGTGTGTGGTAAACTTAACGACGTTTAATTTGATTTATTTGTCTCGAATTATTTTTACCATCCAACTGGTCAAGATATAACGAGGTCAAAATTTTTAATAACACCTGGTAGTGTTAACAGGTTAAACTAAAACATTGAACAAGACAACATATATTTCTCACCTCGATTCTAAATAATCGAGTCAATACCTATTCATTTGTTAATTCAAATAAACCAAAAGACAACAGCATGGGAGCATTTTTATCAGTCTTAGGCAAAAGTGGCGATTCGACAGTACCAGATTTAAATCTCGATCTTGAAAGTAAGTGCTACTAAAAGAATAAAATATATAAGTTAAGCATAGTGATAGAATAATCTAATTGTTTTTAGGACGAGTTTTAACATAAAAGGAGAAAATGGAAATAATCGAATAAATTAAATAGCAAGAAGACAGTGCGTATACATTTAGATGGCTTCTCGAAAGGAAACAATATTAATGAATTTATAATTAATTTGATTTAAATTATTTTAGATCATTAAAAAAAAAAGGCAATATATTTAGATATCATATAGTTAATAATTAATTAATAATTAGTTAATAATTAGTTAATAATTAGTTAATAATTAGTTAATAATTAGTTAATAATTAATTAATAATTAATAATTGGTTAATAATAAGATTAATAAGTTAATAATTAATTAATAATTAGCTAATGATAAGAATAATAAGTTAATAATTTTAATAATTAGTTAATAATTGGATAATAATTGGATAATAATTAGTTAATAATTGGTTAATAATTGATTAATAATTGGTTAATAATTGGTTAATAATTGGTTAATAATTGGTTAATGATTAGTTAATGATTGGATAATAATTAGTTAATAATTGGTTAATAATTAGTTAATAATTGGTTAATAATCGGTTAATAATTGGTTAATAATCGGTTAATAATAATTTGTTATTTAAAAATATTTTTTTGCATTGCAAATGCAGACGCTACACCAACACAAGCAGAATCAGTATTATATGCACATGTCTCTGCTCTTCTTCGACCGACTGATGCACTCTTAGATTCATTACGAAGTTATGAAGGATGTGGAGATCTAATTAGGAAAGCAATATCTAACCCGACACCTGAAAACGAAGAAGAAGCTTGGCAAGCAGTTCAACCTGCAGTCGCCAAATTAAAACGATATTTTGAATATTCAGCCTCACTTGGTAAGACCAAATTATAACATTTAGAAAAGGGAAACAATGTCAATATATATTAAATATATTAAATCCTTGTTATTAGAGGACGCCTTACCAGAGTTATTAAAAGCACTTTGTGAAGGAAACGTGAGAAGAAATATTGAACAGCACCAAGCACTCACAAAACTATTAGCCGATATACTAGATTTTTCTTTTGAGTTTGACTATTTAAAGGTTAATTATTTAATTTAATTATTTAATTTAATTATTTAATTTAATTATTATTGATTTTTTAATTTAATTATTATTGATTTAATTATTTAATTTAATTATTATTGATTTTTTGATTTAATTATTATTGATTTAATTATTAATTTAATATAATTATTAATTTAATTTAATTATTAATTTAATTATTCTCGTTAAATTCATAAATTATATTTTATATATTTATGTTTTATTATATAATAGATGAAAACACCTTCTATTCAAAATGACTTTTCCTATTATCGACGAACTCTGAGTCGTGGAAAACTTGCTAATGAAGTTAGTTTTATTAATATTCATAATATCAATATCATTTGTAATATAATATATAATTAAATTCAAATTTTTATAATTTTATTTTATTTTAGACAGATTTGAAAACTGCTATGATCGAGGATGAACTTGCTAATCGAATTTCCTTATTTTATGCTTATCCAACACCAATGCTAAAAACTGTTACTGACGTAACTGCACTTTTTGTTGCCAAGGTAAAAAAAAAAAGTAAATTGAAATAAATATTAAAATATAATCTTTTTTTCCTAACATTATAATATTTCTATATATATTTATTTCATAGAACAATCTTGGGCGAAGTGTATCAGAATGTTTATCAGGATTAGCAGCGGCATGTTATCATGCGGTTATTAAAAAAAGAACACAGCGACCTGAAACAACAGCATTCTGTTTAAGAGTAATGGTAGTGTCAATTATTTTATATGATNTTCTCGTTAAATTCATAAATTATATTTTATATATTTATGTTTTATTATATAATAGATGAAAACACCTTCTATTCAAAATGACTTTTCCTATTATCGACGAACTCTGAGTCGTGGAAAACTTGCTAATGAAGTTAGTTTTATTAATATTCATAATATCAATATCATTTGTAATATAATATATAATTAAATTCAAATTTTTATAATTTTATTTTATTTTAGACAGATTTGAAAACTGCTATGATCGAGGATGAACTTGCTAATCGAATTTCCTTATTTTATGCTTATCCAACACCAATGCTAAAAACTGTTACTGACGTAACTGCACTTTTTGTTGCCAAGGTAAAAAAAAAAAGTAAATTGAAATAAATATTAAAATATAATCTTTTTTTCCTAACATTATAATATTTCTATATATATTTATTTCATAGAACAATCTTGGGCGAAGTGTATCAGAATGTTTATCAGGATTAGCAGCGGCATGTTATCATGCGGTTATTAAAAAAAGAACACAGCGACCTGAAACAACAGCATTCTGTTTAAGAGTAATGGTAGTGTCAATTATTTTATATGATCACATAGATCCACAAGGAGCTTTTAATAAACAATCCCCTATTAATGTAAGTTATATATATATATATTATTTTCATTATGTATTTGAATTTGATATAAAAAAATAATTAAACTATTTAAATAAATTTTTTAGATAAAATCATCAGTTAAAGCCATTCAAATACATGGTACAAATGAATATACAAATCTGATGTCTGCTCTACGGTTTAACACCAAACATTTAAATGATGATTCTACACCAAAAAATATAAAGCAACTGCTGAGTGGTCATTAAATTATTAGAAATTATTGGTGGAAAAAATTAATGAACATTTATTAACTTTTAATTTTTAATTGCTTATAATAACTTATTATTATTATTATTATTATCATTATTATAATTATTATTATTATTACTATTACTAACTTGTATTTTGATAAATATTATTTTTAATGGGGGGTTGGGACAAAGTAGGCTGCTGGACCTGCTTACTTAAATCTTTTATTTGATTACTTACTTAATTTTCTATGATTTCTACTTATTTTGAAATCTTTTAATTGATTTGAGAGAGCAGATAACTGGCAAACTTTTTGTATTTTAAAGTTGAAGAAAGAACATTGCACAAACATCATTCTTACATTACTTTCAGACATTACTCTCTCATTACTTTCAAAATATTACTACTTTAATATTATTAATTTCAATTTAACATTATTTTCACATTACTTCCAAACATTATTTTCAATTTGATCTTTAATGATTCTTTAAATTTAGTAATAATTTTGAAAGTGATCATTAATTCATAGGAAATTATATATAATATTTCCCACACATATAATTTCAGATATAATACTTTTTTTTTTTTTTTTTTTGAAAATAATTACAAATATTTCATATCACATTGTAAAGTTAATTTTATTTTATTGAACTATCCTTGACAATCATTCATTTCAGAAAATATTAAAAACCAATTATCAATTTATATTATGCTTTATTTTTTTTTTCTTACCTATGTTTCACAGTGTTTTATTATTATGTTTTATTACTATGTTTTAGTGATAGTCCAATGCATTTCTAGAATAAATAATCTTTTTTGAAGTTACCATTACAGATAGATCTAAAGGCTATTTAAGTTTGTTGTGTGTAATCAATATTTTGCTATAAAATTGTTAATAGATAAAATATAAAGAGATTTGAGAAATTATTTGAAAGTAAATATTCTAATAAATATTATGTTCTCAATCTAATTTTGTTTTAAGTCTTCTCTCGATCTGCTCTTATTTATTTTCAATAGGTTTGCAAAGAAAGTATAGATCTCACATCCTCCGTGAACCTTAATGCATCTAGAAATGGTAACAAATCTAATAATGCTTCGTCAAATGGATCACTAATCCAACCTTCAATTGGTATCCCATTTTCTATAAAAGAAATAAGTTTCAAATAATTAAATATTATAATGAAAAAGGTCATTTTCAAATTTAGAATTTACCTTGATGCATTGCATATGAAATGGGTGAATTATCTACTATGCAAACCCTTGAAAGATCAGGTTCAACAATTGTCAAATCTTTAATGAATAATCCATTTCGATGGGTGCATGACTAAATATAATATAATATAATTAATAATAATATAATTAATAATGATATAATTAATAATAATTTAATTAATAATAATTTAATTAATAATAATATTAGTTTCTATGAGATAATTAATTAATAATATTATTAGTTTCTATGAGAAATAATCTTAAAATTAATTAATATTTAATTTAATTTTTATACCTGACGGAAAAGTCTTCGTGATATCAGATTTCTATTTGGATCCAACAAATCTATTACTGGATCCGCATATTCCGGCATAGAAGCAGTGAAGATTATCACTTTATACCATTCACTAACCTATCAATTTTTAAATTACGTAAATTATAACAATTTAAATCATTTCCTATTCTTTCAAATTTCAATTTAAAATGCTGATGATTCAAATTATTAAAATTATTCAAAATTATTCAAAATTATTCAAAATTCTTTAAATTTCTTCAAATTTCTTCAAATTTCTTCAAATTCTTACCTTTTTCAAGAAATGGTCTACATGTGGTCTTTTATGCATATAATATAAACATGCATGATTATCTACCATAACCTCAATCATGTGTGCATCCGTTCTTGCCCCTCTAGATGTAGAATGTACCAAAGTTTCATCTAAGTCCAAAATAAGTGTTTTTGCTTTCAACAAAGATGTCATCATTGATGGGGATAATGCTGTTTGATTAAATTGTTTCTTGTTATGTCTCATTCGAACCACCGAATTGGATGATTTAAATTCTTCGATAGCTGCTAAGGTTTGTTGCAATTGTTTTTTGGGTTTAAAACGTGGAGATCGACGTAATGGCTGTTGTGATTGATTTATATTATTATTATTCGTATCCGGTGATATTGTTGTTATTGCTCCCGGTGTCATATATGAAGAAGATTGTAAACTCTTCTTACTGAAAATATTTGATATAAAAGTGCAAAATATTGCCCAGTAATATAATAAAAATGTTGTAGGGTATGACGAAAAATTATTATTGCTATTAACATCTTCATCGTCATTTACTGTTGCATTCGATAACGAATCCGAAGGTGTAGCATTAGAATGTTCTGAGTAGTTCTCTTGAGAAACAAGAGATGCAGATGAAGTGGGTGCTAGCATAACTAGCATTTGCTATTTTAGTTTGTGTGGTCGTTTATCAACTTGTATGGCAGAAATTTAAAATTCGCTAAAATCTGTTTCTATATAAAAATTACAATATAAAAGATATGAACATACATACTATAGTTCCTTAGTCGAAAACTAATGAAAAGTCGAAGAACTAAATATATAAGAATGCTATTATGAATTTATTAAATATTTAACACTGTTCATACAGTTCTTTGATAAGAGAGAGATAACATGGTATTTGAGGATAATAAGCCCCGTCATTTAAAAAATGATTAAACCGATCTACGGGCCATGTGATCTTGTAGAACTCAAAAAAACTCAAATATAGACTTTGGCTTCCAGATACAAAAATAATTCAATCAATATCTATTTATTTTTGAAACAGATTGATTGTCTTGCCTTTGTTGAATTTAAATCTAAATTACAATTGTCAAAAATAATTTACATTTTTAATTTTTTATAAAATCTTTTATTTAAGTAATTTTTGATAGCGATGACAATAAGTAATAATAATAATAATAATAATAATAATAAAA
>PQFF01000547.1:14843-49477 GCA_003547095.1 Diversispora epigaea | reverse complement strand
AAAAATAATAATAATAATAATAATAATAATAATAATAATAATAATAATAATAATAATAATAATAATAATAATAATAATAATAATAATAATAATAATAATAATAATAATAATAATGGATTAAATAATAATAATTGTTTATTAATATTAAATGAAAATAACGTGATAGTGACTATGATTGCGTATAACTTTAATTTTAAATTTAAAAATCTAATTTTTAATTTTAGTATCTAAAAAAATTTAGTCCAATCAAATTCACAAAAGCATCAATCGCACAATTGTATTTAGTGTAACAATATTGTATTACAAATTTCATTGCCTTACAATACTTACAATTAATTCAGCCCCCATAACAAGTTTTTTTTGGTTTTCAATTTTTTTTTTTTCTCATATTGAGTTGAGAATTTACTCTATTTACAAAAATCAAAGTTTTTAGCATATATCTTAACCATATGATGGCGACAAGAGTATATATTGGTCGTTTGGCAAGAGATGCCCGTGAACGTGATGTTGAAAAGCTCTTTCGTAACTACGGAACAATCAGAGAAATAAAATTGATGAATGGCTTTGGTTTCGTTGAGTTCAGAGACCACCGTGATGCTGATGACGTAGTTTATGCTTTTAATGGAAAAAGTTTCATGGGAGAAAAGTGTGTATGGATTTATTGAAAAGCTGATTTAATACCTGAACTGTCGTTCATATCTTTATAAGTTTGATGTTATAATTTTTTTCATTTTTTTTAACTATCTTTATAAGGTTAATTGTTGAATACGCTAGAGGTGAACGTAGACGCCGTGACCGTGATGATCGTAGAGATAGGGATAGAGACGATCGACGGGATAGAGATAGAGACAGAGATGATCGTCGCCGTGATGACCGCGACCGTGATCGTGGCAGGCACGTTATAAGAATCTATGACTTTATTTATCTTTCTTTTTTTTTTCTATTTTACTTGTCTAATATTTACTAATTTTTAGTAGATTTGCACCCCCCCAACGAAATCCTCAATACCGCTTAATTGTTGAGAACTTGTCATCAAGTTGTAGCTGGCAGGTATGCATAATTATTACAATAATCCATACATTTGCCGCCTGCAGCACTCGCTACTTGGCTGGCCTATTGGTCCCACTTTTATAAGCCCCTGGTTTTCTACAAGATTGATGTTGTATTGGCTTTGGTTGTAGCTCTCCTTTCCCTGTGGTTGCTTATGGTTGCTTGTGGTTACTTTTGGTTGCTTGAGGTTACTTTTGGTTGCTTGATGTGGCCCTTTGGATTCTATCTACCATTTTCGTTTAATGGCTACTCTTTTGAAAATCTGTTTTATCTGTACGTTCCCAAAGAGACTCAAATGGTACCAATAACTTTACGAGCATTGACAACCATCATGCGGCAGTTAGAAATTATGTTCAAATATTAGAATTCATATAATGTTTCTTATGCCTGGAAGGAAGAGAGTAGCCTCATTTGAGTTTTGAGGGGGAGCCACCTATTTAGTCTTTTTGATTACTCCCGAATCTGGCTTCTTTTGGCCTATTATTTGGGATACCATATACTTCCTTTCTTGGGTTCTACCGGCTCTTGTTCCTTCCATTGACATTGGTACTTGGCATAAGGAAATTACAAGAGCCTTAGAGGATCTTTTGAAGCACATCGTCCGTTTACCATAACTCAATCAAAACCTCCTTCCCCTCCTCCTCTACCATTCTTTAAAAAAGGATTTGAAGGACCTAATGCGAAAAGCAGGAGAAGTTACTTTTGCCGATTGTCACAAAGACCGCGATGGGGAAGGGTAAACATTTTCTTTTTTTTTCCTTCTTTCCTTCTTTCCGAGCGCATTATTATTCATTGAATAGATAATCAAATTTTCATATAATAAATTTCGTAGTGTGGTTGAGTTTTCCTCATACGAAGACATGAAAAATGCCATCAGAAAACTTGACGATACCGAATTGAAGGGTAAACGCATCATTCTTCGTGAAGCACCGGTAAATATTTTTTGAATACAGTGTAAAAATGTATTTTTATTTAGTAATTAATATCATTTTATTTATTATTTATTATTTATTTACCATTTATTTAGGATAATGACACTGATCGTGAACGTGAACGTCGTCGTCGCTCTCGAAGCCGCTCGAGATCTCCTCGTCGTTCTCGTCGTTCAACTTCTCGTTCTCCACGTAGGGCTTCCCGTCGCTCTCGCACAAGATCCAAGAGCCCACCTGCTAATGGCAAAGAACATAGCACCCGCAGTCCAACTCATAGTCCAAAAAGGAGTAGATCTCGAAGTGTCGAACGAGAACGCGTTCGTGATGACGAAAAGTAAGTTTTCTTTAATATTTTATTCTATTAATTTCATAATGATATCTTTATTAATCAAGGTCAAATTTCAGGGATATGAAAGATGATTGAACTAATACATCACCAGGAATTTCATAAATTACTTATTCTACTTATTCTTCACGATAGAATTATTTTTTTTTATTTACACTTCTCATAATATTTCTGGAATATGCTATAAACACTTGTTATTTTGTCTTTTGTTCTATCTTTTAATAAATAAACTGATTTTTAGCTTAAAATTTGGTTTATTCGTTTAAATTTACAAAAATTATGATCATAGAATGACATGGCGGTATCCGGAATTTCATAATTTGGGAGTTTAAATCATCCGTAGTATCAGTGACTTCTGTTCACAAAATATTAAAATATAAGATAATATTTTATTTAATAATCATTAATAATTATTATTTTATTTAATAATCATTAATAATTATTATTTTATTTAATAATCATTAATAATTATTATTTTATTTAATAATCATTATTTTATTAACAATGTATGCACATCACTACAAATACAAATTCTCATTGATTTTTTTTTTTTTACAGCAATATTTTATACATAAAATATACAAATAAATATATCTTATATAGAATTACAAAGGACGCTAATTGGTTTCTATGATTCCTTACAATAATTTTGCAAATAAGTTACTTGATATTCATCTACATAATCACGAATTATTTCTTCAGTATTTATTAATTTGAAATAAATTAACCAGTTTCGCCTCAAGTTTGTCTTTTAAGATTTTGACATTATAATAATCTGATGCCTTCAACAAATCCATCAACAAATAAAAAAGTTCCTCGTTAACTTCCTGATTTGCATTTCCAATCATTTCCGCTGTTACTATCATAAAATTCTGAATGATTTTGGGTCAATGTCACATCCAGAAATTTCAGGAGATTCAATTGGGTTTGATTCTTGATAACCTTTACAGAACATATTAAAGAAATAGTTAGATGCCGCTGCGATAACATATCTATTTGCTCTTATTTCTTCGTTTCGAACAATAAAATTCACAACGTTAAGATGTGACTCATCCAACAAAAATTTTGTTGAGCTCATCTAAAACCTTTTTAGATTGTGAAATTTATCCAAGATCAAAAATCATTGCTATCTATCTGGTAGTTGATTATACCAATAATCGTGCTCTAACACAGAACAAAAGTATATTGATCTAAAGGAAAAGCCAAGAATGATTTCGTTTTTTAATATTATTACAAATGGGAAAATGATGAAATTCCAATTATATTTTGGTTTGTCCATCTAATTTATATGAATATGCTTCATCTCATACGTCACACATAATTGCAACATTTTCAAGACAGAAAAAAACAAGTGGGATTAATCTTTGTAATGGGCATGAAAATATTGGATATTGTACAAAAATTGAAATTAGTAACCAAGCTATACATGTTCTCAAAATTGATTTTGGGTTTTTAAGGTATTTCGTCTTTTTAAAATTTATGTAGAATCTATTTTATATATGGAAGTAAAAAAAGTATCCAATTATATGTATCTTTAATCAAGAAATTTATTTGGGTGATCAAAAAATTTTAAGTTTTAAATAATTTCATCTTTTATAAAAAACTATTTCAACTTTTTTTTCCAAAATTGCAATTTCAGGGTTCCAAAATAATTTAGCGTGCAAATATAAATCAAGTATATCTAATAAATCTTTTAGGTTGAAAAAATATTATATCTCAAGTAGAGATAGTAGGTGCAATACAAATTGAACCAGAAATTTAACCAGATATAATTTAACCAATTGAGCCTAGAATTTAGTCACAGCACAATGACTAAATTCTGATGCAAAGGTTAAATAATAGTGCAATTATAAAATTTATTAAATAATTATTTTTAAATTTTTAAAAATAATTAATTTTAACTTTAATTTCAAATCAATTTTACATAACTAGAAATAATTTTCTACTATGATATTCCTATTACAGATCAAAAGATCTAATTTTTAGTTACAAGATAATATATATTAATATTAAAATTTTTTTTTTTTTGTTGGCTGATATAATCCGTACCTAAGTTGTTTATTATCAATAACCAACAAGTTACAAGTAACCTGAAGGTCACAAAGACAATTTTTACAAACATAGAAAAGCTAAGACTAATACATTTTTTAAAATAAATTTTAAAGACTAATCTACCACCCGATTGCTGCCACGAGCTAATAATTTAATCCGAAGAGGGAAACCCCCNAGGTTGAAAAAATATTATATCTCAAGTAGAGATAGTAGGTGCAATACAAATTGAACCAGAAATTTAACCAGATATAATTTAACCAATTGAGCCTAGAATTTAGTCACAGCACAATGACTAAATTCTGATGCAAAGGTTAAATAATAGTGCAATTATAAAATTTATTAAATAATTATTTTTAAATTTTTAAAAATAATTAATTTTAACTTTAATTTCAAATCAATTTTACATAACTAGAAATAATTTTCTACTATGATATTCCTATTACAGATCAAAAGATCTAATTTTTAGTTACAAGATAATATATATTAATATTAAAATTTTTTTTTTTTTGTTGGCTGATATAATCCGTACCTAAGTTGTTTATTATCAATAACCAACAAGTTACAAGTAACCTGAAGGTCACAAAGACAATTTTTACAAACATAGAAAAGCTAAGACTAATACATTTTTTAAAATAAATTTTAAAGACTAATCTACCACCCGATTGCTGCCACGAGCTAATAATTTAATCCGAAGAGGGAAACCCCCACTGCCAATATTATAAAAAGGATCATGAGACCATAACCCTGTCATACACCAGATAAAAAGGGGAAACTAAGGTACCTAGTCGCATACGTCTTTCGCATTAGCTCACATCAAAAGACTGCTCCCTTATCGCTCATATAAGGTATACCCCAAGGTCCTGGCAGAAATAGCTAGGTCATCAGCTCACATACCTAACCTCCTTCCTTATCACTCATATAAGATAGTTATGAAAATTTCCCAATAAAAACCCCTTCTACACCTTAACAACTCATCATCTGCTCATCCTACATCTCTTAAAAAATTTAACTACTTCCTTCTACAACTTCTTAAGGAACCACTTCCCACCCATATACCTTTATAACTCTTCAACGCTATCACAATACTCAGCGGACCTCTAGGCCGTAGCTTTCGCCAAACGGGAGATCAGACCCAAACGAGGTGACCATTGGTA
This sequence comes from Diversispora epigaea, assembly GCA_003547095.1. Classification (NCBI taxonomy): domain Eukaryota; kingdom Fungi; phylum Glomeromycota; class Glomeromycetes; order Diversisporales; family Diversisporaceae; genus Diversispora; species Diversispora epigaea. The sequence continues at coordinate 43,943 of PQFF01000547.1, read as the reverse complement.
ATTGATTTGTCAAACCTATACTTGCACGCAAAATTATTTTGGGGCCCCGAAATTGCAATTTTGGGAAAAAAAGTCGAAATAGTTTTTCATAGAAAACGAAATTATTTTACTTAAAACCCAAAATTTTTTGACCACCCAGATTTATTCTTTGATTGAAGATACACATAACTGGGTACTTTTTTACTTCCATATATAGAATGGATTCTGCATAAATCTCAAAAAGTTAAAATACCTCAAAAATCCAAAATCAATTTTGAGAACATGTATAGTCAAACCTAAGTTCTCCCATTTGGCTTCATTATGTCTGAGGCTAGTTTTCACAATCTAGCTTTGCGATTTATAAAAGTATTTTTGCATCCTACTTATCCATCAATCTCTTTTCATTTCTTAGAAGCCGTTAACACTGGTCGAATGGAAAAAAATAGGACGGTTTTATCATGAATAGGATTCCGATTGATGGCTAAATTTGCTAAGATTTATTAAATATAGATAGTCGATTTTTTCTGATTTATAAATAGGAATTTCCGATTTATAAATTTTCACAAATAGGATGTCCGATTTATGCATATTTCCGCTATCAATAGGATTCCGATTTTTGTTTATTCGACTAGTGTAACCCTCCCAGAAAAAACTGTTTCTATATTGCTGACAACTAACGTTCTGATATTTGCTGTTTAACTCTTCACGTATATGTACCCTTCAATAGGTAATTGATATAGATCAGAGTCAGTGATCAATCATATCTAAGTACTTTTAATGGTGAAAAATCTTATCTGGAGTTACGTGTTAACGTTTCTTCTAATCGAAAACTAGTGCCCCGCAATCTTATCTGTCACCTAGACCCCAGGAAAGAAAGTATATCCTATATTATCGAAGTCGAATATTCTGATATTTACTGTTTAACTTCTCACGTATAGATACTTATCGTTAAGTAACGCTATAGATCAAAGTAAGTAACCAAGCATATCTAAATGATTCTAATGGCGAAAAAGCACCTGATTGTCACATGTTGACTATTTCTCCCTTGGCCAAAACTGTTGTTATGAAGATCTTGTCATGTGACTATTAACCCCTTGATGATTCCTATTTAGTTTGTTTACATCCGTCGTGTAATGTTTCTGTATATAATCAATTTTACTCCTTATTGTCACATCTAATTTAGTTTATTTACTTCTGAAGTGTAACGAATTCCTTCACGTTGTTATATAGTGAAATATCACGTGAACTTAACCAACTGCGGTCAAATTTCATTAAATAAATAACAGAGATAGTAATAGTAAATATCAATACTTAGCATAAATACCCTATTAGTATTAGATTCTTATATGTATATCAATTTATAAATAGTTTTAATCACATGACTTTATGGCGCAGTAAAGTTACACAATAACAGTAATGGTTACACAAAGGTGCAGTAATAGTAAGTACAGTGGCTCACAAAAGTACTGCAACAAAAAAAAATCAATTTTCAAATCAATATAACTCAAGAAATATAAATCTCATAATAATAAATTTGTGTTTATTAAATAGCCTTGGTTCTATACTTTATATTAATATAAAATTTATTATAAGTTAATTATAAAATTCTAGAAATATATTTGTTGATTTAAAATTTCTATGTTACATTACATATGTGATTTTTTAAAAATTCTATATCTTTTAATTTTCTAAAAAAAAATAAAATAAAAAAAATAATAAAAAATATATATTCTAATTGTTTACTATATATTACCATCTTGTATACCCTCCCCTTGCCTTCATCACATCTTGTATCCTTTGTGGCATTGACTCAATTAACTTAGTACAAACCTCAAGATGAATATCATTCCACACATCTTGAATCTGTTCCCACAACTGATCTTTCATTGTAACTTTTACAGGAAGTTTCCTTAATCTTCTGTCTACTTCATTCCATAAATGTTCAATAGGATTTAGATCTGGAGATTGAGCTGGCCACTCAAGTACCTTTATATCATTTTCCTCAAACCAATCCTTAGTAAGTTTAGCAATATGTTTGGGGTCATTATCCTGTTGAAAAATGACATCTTCTTTATTTAGATTATACCAAGAGAGTGTTCCTAAAAAATCTTCTGTAAGTATTCTTCTATAAAGTTCACTATTCATCTTCCCATCTATCTTACAGAGGTTTCCTACACCAAGTGAAGTAAAGCACCCCCATACCATAATATTCCCACCTCCAAATTTCACAGTTGGTTTTACATGAGAGTCTTTTAAAGGTTCTCCCACTTTCTTCCAACAATACTCTTTACCATCACTACTAAAAATATTAAATTTGCTTTCATCTGACCAAATTACCTTAGACCAATCTGAAATCGTCCAATGGAGATGTCTCTTTGCGAAGGCAAATCGCCGATTTCGATGTGTCTTCTTGAGATACGGCTTTTTAATTTTAGTTCTTACTTTTAGACCGTTTCTCCGGAGGATTCAGCGTATGGTTTCAGCGCTTACCTCTATATTTTCGTCCCTTTCGAGTTGCTCCTTCGCTTGAATTGCCGTGGGTGCTTCGTTAGATGTTATAAGTCGAAGCACTTTTCGTTCATCACGGCCGGTAATTATACGTGGGCGCCCAGATTTCGGTCTATTTTCGTTACTACCAGTCTCTTTTAATCGTTTATTTATTCTAGAGACGGTAAAATAGTGGACTTCTTCAACGTGGGCAACATAACGGACGGTATTTCCCTCTTCGAGAAGCGCAGCTACCCTAGCTCATTTCTCGGCAGATATCTGTTTCATGAGTGGTTTTTTTTTTTATAAAATTATAAAAAAAGATCAGCGGAAGGTTTTTTCTTAATATGGAAAAGGTGGTTTATTAAAAAAATAAATTAAATAAAAATTATTTTTTTATTTTTTTAATAAGTCGCAAAAGAATTGCAACAATAAAAATAAATAAAACGATTAACATCAGGTGACACAAGATGTTAATCGCGATAATCACAATATCAGTCACGAGACATTTCCCCTTATAGGAGTTCAAAATGTTGTATATAATAAAAAAAATTTTTTTTAATAGTAATTTAATATAAACTTTAAACTCAAGATCTTTTTTTATTTACTTATAAACTTTAAATATTTTTTTTTAATTTGATAGAGAATATAATAAAGAATCTTTGATTAAAATTTCAACTTGATATCTTTTAAACTCATAAAGTTTACTTAGAAGCAACTGAAATTTTCATAGTAAAATTTAAATTTTTAACTCAGCGAAAAGGATCTAATAAATTTTAAAATACTATGAAAATTTCAGTTGTTTCTAAGTAAACTTTATGAGTTTAAAAGATATCAAGTTGAAAATTTAATCAAAGATTTTTTATAATATTCTCTATCAAATTGAAAAAAAATATTTAAAGTTTATAAGTAAATGAAAAAGGATCTTGAGCTTAAAGTTTATATTAAATTACTATTAAAAAAANTTTCAACTTGATATCTTTTAAACTCATAAAGTTTACTTAGAAACAACTGAAATTTTCATAGTATTTTAAAATTTATTAGATCCTTTTCGCTGAGTTAAAAATTTAAATTTTACTATGAAAATTTCAGTTGCTTCTAAGTAAACTTTATGAGTTTAAAAGATATCAAGTTGAAATTTTAATCAAAGATTCTTTATTATATTCTCTATCAAATTAAAAAAAAATATTTAAAGTTTATAAGTAAATAAAAAAAGATCTTGAGTTTAAAGTTTATATTAAATTACTATTAAAAAAATTTTTTTTTACTATAATACAGCAATTCAGGAGAAATGTCCTATGTCTGATATTAATATTAAATTAAATATTAAATAAATATAAAAAAATAAAATTTTTTAAAATTTTTTATTAAAATTAATAAAAAATACTACAACAAAGATATTTTTTTTTTTGTTGCAGTACTTTTGTGAGCCACTGTAATACAGTGGCACAGTAAAATAGTAAATCACATTACTAAAATAGAAAGAATAGTGCAACCCCAATAGTTATAAATACAAGGCCTTCCCAGACCTTTTAACAGAGTTGTTAGACTTTAGAAAGACTTTTTAAAGAATTTGAAATGATCTTCAGAATAACTTTAGATTAGATTCCCCTTTTTATTTATAAAAGGATGGAAATATCCAATTCTTAAGGAAGGAGTATTAGGATAGTGGACTTTTTGGGTACACAACGGTGTTTTTTTTGTTAACTCTAATCATTTTCTATAGATTTCTTATTGTTTATCATGATTTCCGATATCTTATATAAATCATATAAGTGGTGTATTTTTTTGTATATAACAAAAATCGTGTATTTTTTGATATCTTATTTGATTACTATTTAGCTTTCTATTTCTGTGGAGCATACCCACAAGGTGTGTGCGATACAGTTGTGGAGCATAGTTATCTGTTTAGTTAGTATTTAGCTTTCTGTCACTGTGAGTATGAACCTTTAGGTGAATGTGAAACAGTTGCAGAACGTAGTGGAGCATTAGTTATTTATTTAGTATTCTATAAACTTTCTAAAAATAAGACAGATACTAAAAAATATTTTTTTTCTAGCACGTTATTTGGTGTATTTTTTTTTGCTTTGTCACTAGCAAGTTTAAATTTAATAATATTTTTTCCCATGTCTCTTTGGTGTTTTTTGGTCTTAGTTATAGACCCACCTGGAAGGTCCTGATGCGGAACATAGTGAAGCATCTATCCCCACCTGGAAGATTTTTTGGGATAGCAAAAAATACAAAATATTAGTTATCTATTTACCTTACAATTAGTTTTTTATTTTTGCCAAACAAAACAAACCTATTGTGTTCTACAAGTTTTTTAATAGTAAAAAAGATAATAAAAATATATAACAAAATTTTTAGAGCGAAGCTCGTTGTTTCACAACAGGACAATTTCGATGTAAAAAATGGATAACAAAATGATAACAAGTCCGAAGACATCTCTATGAGACATAATTTATGTTAGCTCAGACATAGAGTGCTTCGCTTCACGGAGTTTTCGAGCATAAAATTGCATAACATAATACTCTTTAGCATGTTTTTTACATGTACCAGGTCCAGAAGCATTAGGCTTTCCACAACCTGGACAGAAAACACGTTTTTTAGCCCTTCAATGCTCATGACACCCCTCAGGTTTACGACATCCTCGTCCACAAACTTCTCCAGAGTTGTGTATATATTCACAAGTATATTCACCACGCATTTCAATAAATTTATATAAATGAATAATTATTTAAAATTAAACAAAAGATCTAGTTATATTAATAAAAAATACCGAATACATATCGCTATGGTCAAGATACTTAAATGCCCAGGTTGTGATCAAGAAATAAGAACTGGTAAAACCCGAGATCTTAATAAACACATGAATTTAAATAGAAACTTTCAAAAAGGTCAATGTTTATCAACTTTGCGTTTAATGCAAAACCCAGTTCCAGCTCCAGTAGGAAATCCACCCATTCAAAATCCTGCTGAAAACTCAGCACCAGCTCCCGATGACGATCTCATATCATTTAACAAAAACCCACCGACGCACCAGCCGAGAGAGGCGACCACGCCAGCACCCAACCTTTTAACTGATGATATTCCAGATATAAAAGCAGGGCCAAGTTCTAAAATTCAAGGAGAACAAAAAAAGAAATCAATTTTAACAATAAATGAATTAATAAAATGGGTATCAAAACCGGAAATAAAAAATAATAAAAAAATTAGATCGAAACCAATTCCTAAAACTGATGAAGAATGGTATGATTTAATGGAATCAGATGAAGATAAAGATAGCGAACTAAGTGATTCAGAATATGATACAGCTGATGAAGATCTTGATGTCTATTTTGAAAAAATTAATGATCCCTATATTAATAGAATAACAGAAACTGAAAAATTTAACGAAGGAGAGGTATGTGATTATTATGCATTTGTACCAAAAGAATACTATGCTGAAGGTGAGCCGTTAGCTTTCTTTAAATCAATTGAGGAAAAAATTGGTAATGTATATAAAAGAGAATTAGGTTTAAAAGGAGAATTAAAGGTAAGAATTGTATTATTAGCACACATGAAGAAAATTACGCCAGAATCTCAAGAGTCAATATTTAAAACAATTCCATTCAAACAAAATACAATAGAAATTATAAGAGAAGATCGAATTAATGCAAGTATAGAAAAAGAATATAATGAAATTATAGATGAAATAGAAGATAAGGCATTACAAGAATCTGGATGGTCATTCGTCCGAGCAGAAGAGATATTCTTGAAATAAGCGCATTCAGACCATTGCGAGGTAGTAATTATCTACCTTTACCAGAAGCTTTAGATAAATCTCAACTAGGATTAATTAATTCGCAAAATAATGAAGATAATGAGTACTTTAAATGGTATATAAGCGCATATCATACAAGAGAAGAAGCATTAAAAGCTAATAGAAAGCCATCTTATCTTAATGAAATCTGAAGACTCAGACGAAATGTAGATATAGCGAATTTTAATGGTATAAATTTCCTGGCCACATTACATGATATTGATAAATTCGAGGAAATCAATTCTAACTACACTATAAATATATTTAGACCAGTGTATAAAGAAGCATTCGGAAAAATAAAAGTGGAAATCGATCCACTAAGAATATTAAAAAGAAATTATCAAGTCGAGCATATGATAGATTTATTATATTTAACAGAAAGTAAAGAGAGTTTAAATGATCGAAGAAATCCTAACGATATACCTGAAGGATTAAAAACACATTATGTATATATAACAGATTTCGAACGATTATTTCACAAATGGAATAAGCATCATGGGAAAAAATACTTTTGCCGAAAATGCTTGCGATTCCCATATAGCAAATTAGACCTATTGCAGAAGCATATTCCCACATGTCCAGGACCAAGTAAAGCATTGCAACGATTAATTTTACCAGAAGAGGGTAAGAATTACGTGAAACCCAAATATATCAAAAACATGTTAATAAAACCTTATTTAATTATTATGGATTTAGAAGCTAAAGAAATCGAAGCGGAGGAAAAAGATAAAAAAGGAAATACTATAAAAATAGCGTAACAAAAAGCAGTTTCATATGGATTATACATGTTGTCAAAACTAATTTCACCTTGACTCAACTCTTAAAATTTTAATTTTTAATTGCGTCTGACTCAACTAATTGCGTCAATCACCAATAAAAATCAAAATTTGCTTTGACTCAACTCCAATTTTTCTCAATTTTAATTGCGTCTGACTCAATTCAATAGTTTTGACGACATGTATAATATGGATATACTATTCATTGTTCAGATAGAACAACACAAAAACCAGTAATAAATCGAGAATCAGAAAATGTAATAAAAGACTTAATGGAAAACCTTCAAGAAGATCTAAAAATTATTTTAGATAAGCTTTGTGAAATAGTTCCATGTGAAAAAATGACACCTGAATTATGGCGAAAATATCAAAAGGCAAATAAATGTTGGAATTGTGATGAAAGATTACATGAAACTGGATATAATAAAATTCGTGTATTCGATCCTGAAACTAAAAAATATTTAGGAGCTTCGCATAGAAAATGTCACAGGAAAAAGCCAATGATTCAAGGTAAGCTAGATGTTGAGCAGAAAGAAAAACATAAATCTTGTAAGGTATGTATGTATTGCAAAATGCAATTACCAGACGAAGAAAAAAATAGAGTACTAAATCACGATCATATTACAGGAAAGTTTCGTGGGGCATTATATAATAGTTGTAATCTCAAATTACGAATTGATCCAGAAACAATAAAAATTTCAGTACTACTTTGTAATGGAAGTGGTTACGATTTTCATCATCTTGTGCCTATAGCAAATAATTTTGAGCAATATATTACCTTCTCAGTCAGTCAACTTCAATTTATAGATAGTATAAAATTTTCGTTATCTGGTTTAGCAAAAATGGCAGAAAACTTACGTGATGAAAAAAAAGGTCAAACTAAAACGCCAGAGCAACTAGCAAAATGCTTTTCTATAATGTCAAAATTTATCTCACCTCATTTGCTATTTCTATTAACACGCAAAGGAATATTTCCATACCAATGGTTAAATAACAAAAAGAAATTTAATGAGACTAAACTTCCGTCACGTATAGATTTTAACAGTGACTTAGATGGATATAATTATTGCGACCACAATTGCAGAATTGTAAAATGTGAACATGAGAAAAAGATAGGTAAATGCGAATATAAATGTCAGAAATGTAAGCATAAAAAAGAACTAGATAATTGAAGAAGACAAAGAATGTGAACACGAGAAAGTCTATACAATATCCCAAAAGGATTACGATTTTGCTCATACAGTATGGAAAGAAACTGGCTGTAAAACTTTTGGAGATTATCACGATATTTATCTTAAATCTGATGTACTAATTTTGGCAGATGCATTCGAAGCATTTCGAAAAGCTTCATATTCAGCATTTAAGTTAGATCCAGCAAATTATTTAACAGCTCCAGGCTTGGCATGGGATGTTTGTATGAAGGTAACTAAAGTAAAACTAGAATTATTTAATGAGCATCAAAGGGATATGCATGATTTCTTTACAGCAATGAAAAGGGGAGAAATGTCTTTGGCTAGACGACGTATAGCTAGAGCAAATATTCCAGGGTTAGATGGATATAATGGAAAAAAAGCGAAAAAGTGACTTTTGTATCTAGATGCAAATAATCTGTATAGTTGGGCAATGAGTCAATATTTACCAACTGGTGGATTTAAATGACTATCAACAAAACATTTGGAAGCATCCCACCCTTTAGTGCAGAAAATTTTAACAATAAAAGAAAAATCAAATCAGGGATGTTGCTTAGAGGTTAAGTTAACAATTCCTAAACAGTTGCACCCAAAATTTCGAGATTATCCAATGTGTCCAGAACGAAAGAATGTACCATATGGTTGGTATAGTTCAAAGCAAAAAGAATGGACAAGTAAACAATGTTCAGACACTGAAAAACTTATTCTAACTCTTTATGATAAAGATAATTACGTTATTCATTATAGAAATCTACAGCAGTGTATAAGAGAGGAATATGTTCTGGAAAAAGTATATAAAGTTTTAGGTTTCGAGCAATCTCCATGGATGGAACCCTATATAGCAATGAATACGCAACGACAAGCAAAAGTAAAAAATACATTCGAAAAAGACTTCTGGAAGTTAATGAATAACTCAATATTTGGAAAAACTATGGAGGATGTGAGAAAACAAGTAAATATTGATTTGATTCGACAGGTAGGTGAAGAGCGACGATTACGCAGACTAATTTCAGATCCTGTATTTGTTAGTTGTAAAATATTCTACGGAGCAAATTTAGTGGCAGTGCATCGAAGACAGACTAATGTAAAACTAAATAAGCCGGAATATGTTGGTGCATGTATTCTTGATCTATCAAAATATTATATATATAATTTCTGGTACGGATATCTCAAACTGAAATATGGAGATCGAGTGAGACTTTTATACACCGATACAGATTCTTTAATCATAAAAATTGAAACTGAAAATATTTATCAAGACATGATTGATGATTGCGATTTATTTGATTTTAGTGACTATCCAGAAGACCATTGGCTATATACATGTCGTCAAAACTAAAAAGCCATTGACTCAACTACTGAAATTTAGTTGCGTCTATGTAATTGCGTCAAAATAATTGCGTCAATTGCGTCAATTGCGTCAATTTTTCATATGACTCAATTCCAAATTTTTAAATTTTAATTGCGTCTGACTCAATTCAATAGTTTTGACGACATGTATAATTGGCTAATAAAGAATCTTCCAGAAGATCAATGGATAATTAATGAAGAAGGTAAGCATGTTTTAAAAAATACTAAAGTTATAGGTAAGTGGAAAGATGAAAATGCAGACATTAGAGTTACTGGTTATGCTGGAGTTAGAGCGAAATGTTACAGCGTTATTATAGAAAATCCNAGTTGTAAAATATTCTACGGAGCAAATTTAGTGGCAGTGCATCGAAGACAGACTAATGTAAAACTAAATAAGCCGGAATATGTTGGTGCATGTATTCTTGATCTATCAAAATATTATATATATAATTTCTGGTACGGATATCTCAAACTGAAATATGGAGATCGAGTGAGACTTTTATACACCGATACAGATTCTTTAATCATAAAAATTGAAACTGAAAATATTTATCAAGACATGATTGATGATTGCGATTTATTTGATTTTAGTGACTATCCAGAAGACCATTGGCTATATACATGTCGTCAAAACTAAAAAGCCATTGACTCAACTACTGAAATTTAGTTGCGTCTATGTAATTGCGTCAAAATAATTGCGTCAATTGCGTCAATTGCGTCAATTTTTCATATGACTCAATTCCAAATTTTTAAATTTTAATTGCGTCTGACTCAATTCAATAGTTTTGACGACATGTATAATTGGCTAATAAAGAATCTTCCAGAAGATCAATGGATAATTAATGAAGAAGGTAAGCATGTTTTAAAAAATACTAAAGTTATAGGTAAGTGGAAAGATGAAAATGCAGACATTAGAGTTACTGGTTATGCTGGAGTTAGAGCGAAATGTTACAGCGTTATTATAGAAAATCCACAAAAAAATATGATAAAAGCAAAGGGTCTTAAAAAATCTCTTATCAAGAAAGAGCTTACTCATAAAATATTCGAGGACTGTGTTTTAGAGGGGAAAGAAGATAAACCTAGAACCGTACAATTTCTCCGAAGTTACAGACATCAAATGTATAGAATAAAGCAAACAAAGAGAAGTGTTAACCCACTAGATACAAAATTATGGATATCTCAAGATGAAGAAAATGATCCATATATATTTGGTGATTGTGAAATTCTGGAAGAATAAACACCCCACTAAATCGTTCTACTTATCGTAATGTATATATATCTATTTTTTATGATCGAAAATAAATATAACAATTAAATAAAAAGTCTTACCTAATAAAATCCACACATTTGATATATACAATAAACGATGTGCTAATTCTATTAATTTCATTCCGAGATTTTTTATTTATCAAATATAGGGAAAGCAAGTCGACCTATCCATCTGTCATATATATTTTTTTTTCAGTTATCTCCATACCTCGTAGAGGTGTCCTTTGGGCCTGATTATCTATTAAATAAAAAAGCCTTAGTTAATAAAATCCACACGTTTGATATAGCAAATATACAATATGAGTTATAACAGAGTAAGAGATAAGTTAAGTGCATATGGTGAAAAATATATTGTTAACATTATTAAAACGTTAGAAACATGGTTACGGTTTGCAAAATATTATCCGCCAAAATATATACGCAAGCGTTTATTAAAATTAGGATATGAAATAAATAGTAGAGATTACTGGGAAAATTTTGTATTTCGTATCAAAAATAATTTAACCAGCCATAAACAAATAGGTAATGATCCTGAATATAGGAATTTTAAAGTTCAACTAGCATTGCATAAAGAAAAACGTGCATCATTAATTATCTAGCAGGCATATCATTTATGGAAAAAACAAATTAATTTGACTAAAATTATCCAACATATAGTAATTAAATGGTTTTATCGACCTGATGGATCATTTATGAAGCAAGCCAAAGATCGATATTATCAAAATGCGAATAAGCTTAATTAAAAAATACTAATTTTGTTTCAACAGCATTAGTGGAGCTAGTACATAGGTACTAATATCAGATTTTTTTACGTATTACGTTGTATGTGATCGTGCCATGATTATCTAATTTTTTACTGTATGTCGTACCAGAATAATTATCGGCAATCGTTACAGATTAAAGTTAAATGAATTAACACAATGGTACTTACGAACCTGCTACTTCGTACGATCCAATTTCTCACATATACCCCAATTCGTCGTTTTTTGATTAATTTTCATGTTTTTCACTGATCCTAAATTCAACTTTCCTATATATTGTTTCTGCTATAATGAACTTTCAGATGTAATACCATTTCGAGTTGGACAACTTCTTTGCATATCGGACATTTAGCTTCTGAGTCAGTATATTTAAAAACATCTCGGTACCATGCATTTGAATTAGTATATGATAGGAAAGAAAAACGTATATGTACCGCTTCATGGATTATACTTTTTTCTTCCGGAAACTTGGAAATTTTGATAACACAGTCATGACTTATATAATCATCTGCTTCGATTTGGGAAGTTTCAGAGTTTAACCAGGGATCGAGTCCAGTTTTTTTCTTATATCTTTTACAAAACCTAGAACGAATTTTATCTGTCAAAATGCTTGGCAATTCTGTTAATTTAGCTTCCCACTTCAAATATTCGGGAGTTAATGTATTCATGTTTATACATGTCGTCAAAACTATTGAATTGAGTCAGACGCAATTAAAATTGAGAAAAATTGGAGTTGAGTCAAGGCAAATTTTGATTTTTACTAGTGATTGACGCAATTAATTGAGTCAGACGCAATTAAAAATTGAAATTTTAAGAGTTGAGTCAAGGCCAAATTAGTTTTGACGACATGTATATTCATGTTGCCGTTTTATATAACCTCACATCTCTTTAAATTGGTAATAACCGACAAAAAATAATATACACTGTTCACTCGCAAGCTCGTGTCCAGATTAATATAGTTAACTTTTTTATTGCATCGCAACCACAGGCTATATATATTTATCCCGAAAATAAGTGAAATGAATTGGCGGGACATAAGATAAAGTTTATGCTGTTACCCCAATTTTAATTCCATGCTGTTCACATTTAATAAAATAAGATCCAGTTTTATATCTGCCTTTTATACCATAATCCTCATAATGATCTAACTTGCATAGCGGGCATAAAGATTCATCCGTAATCCCATAATAATCTTTGTTTCCATCTCTACCTTCCCAATATAAGTCGGGATATTGTTCTGCCATTTTATTACGGAAATAGGCATGGTTATGTGTAGTATCTACCTTAGTTGAATCTTTCGAATTCGTTTCATCATCATCATCGGAGTTATCATCATCGGAAGATTCTTCCCCAACATCGTTTTCATCCTCATCATCGTTATTATTGCTAATATCCTCATCAGGTACACTTACCTGTATCTTGGTTCCTGAAAATTCCAAATCTTGATCATTTTCTGGAGATGGTTCATTACTAGATAAAACAAGTGATTGAGATTCGATAGATATATTTACTTCTGTTTTATTAACTTTTTCGTTTACCTCAGTTTCCTCCAAGGTTTTCTTGGTTAGTGGAATATTTGAGTTAGAAGTCTGTTCGTTAACATAATTTATGATGTTTTGGATTTGCGTATAAGAGAGGTTAGAAATTGCATTTGCGCTATATGAAACTTGTTTAATTTTTTCTATCCCTACTGCACTAAAAAGTGTTCTAATTTTTCTAGCTTTGAGAATTATATGTCGTAAATTCACATCCGTGATATCAGGTAGAAACTGTTTAATTTCGTGATATACTAAGCTGGTTGCCTTTTTCTTACCGACCTTGTTGCTAACAGAAACTTCATCTATTCTTCTGTCATATTTTCCAGCAAAGTGATACCAATATAAAATTGTATCTTGCCCAGACCGAATTGCTTTTCGAAATATGCATACTATGGTCTGCACTGAAACTGGGGACAAATCANACATAATTTATGATGTTTTGGATTTGCGTATAAGAGAGGTTAGAAATTGCATTTGCGCTATATGAAACTTGTTTAATTTTTTCTATCCCTACTGCACTAAAAAGTGTTCTAATTTTTCTAGCTTTGAGAATTATATGTCGTAAATTCACATCCGTGATATCAGGTAGAAACTGTTTAATTTCGTGATATACTAAGCTGGTTGCCTTTTTCTTACCGACCTTGTTGCTAACAGAAACTTCATCTATTCTTCTGTCATATTTTCCAGCAAAGTGATACCAATATAAAATTGTATCTTGCCCAGACCGAATTGCTTTTCGAAATATGCATACTATGGTCTGCACTGAAACTGGGGACAAATCACTGATAGAAATGTCAATATCTTGCATTGAGTCTTCGTCTAACATAGCTGAATTATTATCTCCAGTAGTCACGGCAATCTGTTGCTGCAATTCTTGTTTCACAACTAGATTTGTTAGTGGTTTATCAGGGGAATCTATAAGTTCGGTATTTTGTTCAGAGATTTTATCACTAGACATATCCGAAATTTCGTCGGAAGATTTTTCGTGATTTTTAGTAACGGAAATTTCGTCAGAAGATTTTTCGTTATTTTTACTAACGGAAATTTGATCAGAAGTTTTTGAAGTGTTATTTGGAGATAAGTCTTGGACTTGGAGCTTTTTCTCCCTATTTCTTTCTCTTATCATATTACTAACAGTTTTCTTATTTTCTAATTCCAGAAATTCATTCATTTCTTTCTCTTCCGATGATAAAGTTCCTATAGGAATAGGAGATGTGAAAGATCGGCTATCCTTTTCCTGGTATGGATCAGAAGAACCGGATGTTCGATGCTTCGCATCATCGGGTGTGTTATCGGAACTATTTTCTATTCGTTCAGGAGCAACATCAGAATTTGAAGTCAGATATATTAGATGCTGAAGTATCATTAGAATTTTTCATTTTGGTAGAGGTGGTATTAGATACAGAGTATCCTGCTTCGCAGACTGAAGATTGATCGATTCCCTTGGCATCATCGTCTGATTTATCAATAAAGTTGTTCTTTTCATCGGTTTTCGATTGCTTCTGTTCTAATTTCGCAACTCTAGCTTTAAGCTCAGCATTTTCAACAGCAGTATCTTTATCGTTCTGCTCCAGTTTCGCAAATCTGGATCCAAAGCCTGTTTTAATTTTATGTTCTCAGTTCTAAGTTCGATGTTCTCAGCCTCAACTTCGGAAAATTTTTTTCTAAGTTCAGGAATCTCGGCATTCTCTTTTCTAAGTTCAGTAATCTCGGATGCAAGCCTAGAGTTTAATTCTCTCAAGGTATTGATTGTCAATTGATCGTTCGACATTGTTTTATTACAAAACAGGTTATATTCAAAAAGTTAACCACACAAAAAAAATATTTTAAAAATCGAATTAGCAGACTTTGCTTTATTTATTGTAATAAAAATCAAAAATAACTAAATATATCTATTATTCATATTCTATTGTCCACACTATAAGTTTCCCGAACTATCTATACTAACACTATTCATAATTCGGCTTCATTCGTTATCAATTCTGGATAAAATAAAGTGGTCATCAGTTGTACCTCTATGAAATATGTAATGTCAAAAACGAATTAAAAATCTCACCAATTCATTGTCAGTGAGTATAAATCAGTTGATTAACTAACAAAAAGGCAAAAACCCGCTGAAAGTTTATGTTGCCTGCCTTTCGCGATACTAATAAATTTCTCGGAAATCTGTACGAAAGAATAGTTGTTAGTTTGTACGCCAGAAGTTGATTCATTGAAATACAAAGTCACAACCGGATATTCATAATCGAAACCAATATACAAACACTATCTTAACCATCTGAACTCACTTTAATGAAATCTTCGAAATTTTACTTCAACAAAATTTGTTACGATATAGCAAACAACAGTTAAAAAAATTTTATACTGTTGTAATAGGGATTGCATCAAATCACATGATCTAAAATATTTATTGACAGGCAGAGATCTAAAAACTTAATCGAAATCGAAACGCTATGTTAGTATTTTGGTAATAATAGTTTTATGACTACATCAAACGGTCCTACGCCCATATGCTCACATGTTGAATCACATATGGCTGATGCTTGGAAAGATACTCCCTAATGTCCTACTTGGACGTGTTTCAGCGCCTGCTGAACTCCTTCAGTGTACACCTCTTAGCGGGTTCTTTACCAGAAAGCCGGACTTGATGATATTCTACGCCCATATGCTCACATTTTCCCGTGAATCACATATGGCTGATGCTTGGAAAGACACTCCTTAATGTCCTACCTGAACGTGTTTCAGCACCTGCTGAACTCCTTCAGTGTACACCTCTTAGCGGGTTCTTTGCCAGAATATCATCTTGTCGATGTAGTTTTATCAAACCAAACCTTTTAAATATATACATCGTTACTAAAATTTTTCTTTTTTCCTTATACTTTCAGATCATCTCCTCTTTTTTTAAGACAATACCATATAAAAAATGGTCAGTACGCGCTTGTCTTCAATACATATTAGAAAAGGATGTTATGGATTTTGATAATGTAGAATCAATTCTTGATGTTATAAAAAAGAAACTTAAATCAATCAGTGCTTGACAAAATTTGTTGCATTATGCACGAAACAAGGCTTCTGCAATATATTCTTCCTTTGATAAGACTATTAGAAGGCCAGAAATTAAAAATTTACTTGAGAGAATAGAAAAGAGGGTAAGTCAATGATTTGAATGAAATTACAGCGTATTAACAAGATTACAGAATTGAAAGTATTTTATTCTTTCAGGGTGAGTTTAAGTCAAGAAAATTATTATATAAAGAATCAATGAAGATTGAAAATTTAAACGATAAATGGGAAGTTGCTTCAGATACAAAATTGGTAAATATCTTTTATTCAATGTCTTTTCTTTAAGGTAACAAAACAGACCGAATATATAGCTATATTACTTGTAAATTTTCAAGGAGACAAGTCAAACGGATAAACGGACTGCAGAAAGTTCTTCTAATGTCGAAAGAGCAAAAAAACGTACCAAAAATGACAAGGTAATTATTGTTATTAGGTTTATAGTAACTAGACTAAAATTTTTAAGCATTCCCACAAACTGATTACCCTTTGCAGTTCGAACAGGATAGCAGTGATAATGACAATAACGAAGATGATCCTTTTTGTGAAAAATCATCCACTTCCTCCAAGACCAATTCTCTTCCTTTTTTAATATCAGATGAAAATTTATCCAATAATGCAATTGAATTAATAAAAAATTCAGTGATTTTAGTGGTATGGTAACTTTTTCTAAAGCATTTAGTTATTGAAAATGTAGGCGAATTTTCTAATTTATTTGACATAATAACATAATACTACAACTTAGGAACATGAAGCAAGTACGCCACCACTTCAACCGTGAAATGATGTCCTTCACACACACAGAGCAATTACACCACCACCTCGACCGCAAAGTGATGTCCTTCTTTATACTCCGAACAAGCGACATATGCACGATGAGAAGGTTATTAGGTGAGTCCCATATATTCGTAGTAAGCCTATAATCTAAAGCAAGCAAATATTTATTACTTTATTATATGTTAGCTATCTTGATGTAATGAAACAATCATTGAAGTACAACCAGGTTCATGTTCAGACACCATCTATGTGGACCAAAGTTGAAGGCTATCTTGAAAATGCTTTAAAAGTAAGTTCTTATCGATATTAATTAGTAGCGGATTGGAACATATTTGATATCGTTCTGTTCATTTACAGAAGTCAGGTGAAGATTTCAAGGAAGCTATTATGCTAAAGATTGAGGGAGACAATGAGAACAAGCTCCGCTTATATTGCAAAAAGATATTGATGGATTTGTGAGTCTTTGTTATTTGTTGTTAAATTTGATGAATAGATGCTTATTCCTACTTTTTGCTCTAGTTACAATTTGGTAGACGTTTTTCCTACCCTTTCAAGAAAAATTGGGGAGAGAAAATATATTGTACAAAATCTATCTTCTCTTTTAAAATTTTATGAAACAACATTCGGAAATATAACCATCGACTAGATTGAATCTCACTCCTTATCAGCGAAATTAACGAAATCATCTACTAGCACTGGAATCGTCAAGTTGGATGCGAAGGGTAAACAACAAACATTTTTAATTATCTTATTTTATATTATTTAACAATGATCTCTTAAATACTGAAGGGATCCGATCATTTGATGATAAAGAAATCTGGCATATGGAAGTTGTTGGTTCGCCATTATCACCAAAAACAGGTCATGCAGTTGGCGATACAAAGAAGTCATTACATAGTGATATTTTAAACCTTGTTTCACTCTTGCTTGACCACTTGGATGTTCCTGTTAAAACTGCTACAAACATAAAAGTTTTTAGTTTGCAGGCCATCGGTAGGTGTCTTTATTGTTTAAAAGTGAAGGTTTCAAGTCATTGATTAGTATTATTCTTGGTCATTAGGTTATCGAATTACACTATATTCTCTTAATATTACGGATGATGGTTCCTTTTTGGCATCTGAATTAGCTTCAGCCATAATTCCTTTTTCATTCGAAGGTAGATCAAAATACAAAGCCGTTCTTTATCTCATGACAATTTTTTATATAAGTAATTATGTAGATGTTTTTCTTATTATTTTCCGTATCACTTAAAGAGACTTTTTTTCAGGATGAATTTATAAAACAACTTTCAATTATGCAAGAACTTGATTTTAACATTAACCATAATGAGGGAGCTACGATTCAGGACATTTTAAGAATTCCTAAATCTTTACAGGATCTTTTACAGCAAGGCAATATTCAAAATCACAATTAATGATAATCTATTTAGTATAGCTCTGTGATTGTTTTTTAAGTTTCGTTAACTATGTTAACTGAAGCTACCGTATGATCAGAAGCATTTCTTTTTTTTTTATTAAAGCACTGTATTAAATAATATTAAATGGCAAATTATATAATATATTCAATAAGATTCAATTCTCCATAAAATATTTCAGTTTTTCTTTGCACAGTTCTTGATCTCGTACTTGGATAAAATTATCGGATCTTAGATATGATGTTCCTTGATAAAGTCAAATCACATGCGCGTTACAATTTGTAACGCCGATCACTTTTTTCCCTCATATAAAAATTTTTTTGTTGTAATAGTATATAACATCCATTTTAATAAAGTTGAAGTACATCGGAAAAATAAAAAATTCTCAATCATGTGTGGAACGGAGATACCAAGAAAAAATAAATATATACAATATTACACAAAAAATAACACACGATATGTTGTACGTTCCTCTAACCAAAAATCTTTATTAATAAAATATATATACGATAAAAATACAGGATAAAAATACATATAAAAATACACGATATACGAAGAAAAATCTATGGATAATCATCTCGTGGGGGTGTACTAACTGTAGTGCTACCTTTGAGACTGGGGTATTGAACCATGACATAATAAGGATACATTTGTGATTAATATATTACGTAAAAATAATAAAGTTTCTATAAAGTTAGTTACAATTTTTGCATCTGATACTTGTACAGGGATTTCAGCTGATTGTATATGATAATATCTATGAATATTAGTGTTATCCCTAACAAGAACATTTAAATGCAACATATTTCCTGCTACCTGTACCCCAATTATTCCAAATTGTTCTTTTTCCGGTTTAAGAGCTTTGCGAACATAATACATATCATCATTGCACTCACGCCACAGTTTTATCTCATCATCTTTCTTTTTTTGTTGAGTGCAATGTAAACGAGAACATTCGAGGTACATAATTTCAAAAAAGACATTAAGGTATTTTACCACGTACATTATATCTGGCTTTCTTCCTATTTTCCCTTTTCTATCAGCACTAGCGTCACTTTGCCGTTCTGATGTACTAATAAATGAAGACAACCCAAAAGGTAGATTTTTTAATATTGCCCGAATTGATAAAAAAATAACGGTTGATTGATATGTCCCTTCATTTAATGATTTCGCAAGATCAGAATTAAATGCAGGATTAATCCAAATATCTTTCAATAGTGAAAATATCTCTTTTACAGTATCTGATAATTTTTCTTCCGATTCTTTCCAAGATCCATTATGGATTAATTTTTCTGGTACTATATTCTAATAATTGCGACTAACAAAACTTGTTACAAATTCTTCACATATTTCCTTAATCTTCGGCATGATAATAGGCCTCATCTGACGAACCGGTTTCTAATATTAATAAATATGTATTAGAGATACTAACTTCATTACTATAGTTAAAGATAAGGCTATTGTAAACTAGTATACCTTAAATGCCTTTTTTAAATTTGTTGGTAATTGTTCTACAATTTCTGACTTATCACTTATAACTTGACTAGCTAAAGGATTTTTCCAAGTCAATTCGTGAATGGATATATTATCTACAGCCAAATATAAATGTTGATAAAGGGGTGTAGATTCTTTTCTAAGTTTATCCTTCAATACATCTATATTATTCTCGATCTGATCTGAGCCAAAAGGTACTTCTTTATCCGTCGTGATCGCTCCCATATCATACAAATTATTAACTTCTTCAAAGGCGTTATTAAATTAATAAAACATATAGTACGTTAGTTTTCAGAAATATATAAATTCTCATCATTAAAATAACGTGGTTTATCAGTGCATATGCAAAGTAAATATCTTTGTGTGGCCATCACGTGGATAAAACTTTGTGCGATATTGATTAACTACATAATAACTTATATCTTAAACATTCCCCCGACATGGCAATAGATTTTTCTTATAACAGGTTAGTAGAATGCTATATCCTGCGTAACAGACTATAGTTTAAACATTCCTCCATTATGAATAAGTGTCTATTGGCAAGCGAGCTAAATGGAATGAGTGAATATAAGCCAACAAACTAACTTATAATTTATTTATTTATTCGGCATTCGTGCTTTGAATGAAATCACACNAATTCGTGAATGGATATATTATCTACAGCCAAATATAAATGTTGATAAAGGGGTGTAGATTCTTTTCTAAGTTTATCCTTCAATACATCTATATTATTCTCGATCTGATCTGAGCCAAAAGGTACTTCTTTATCCGTCGTGATCGCTCCCATATCATACAAATTATTAACTTCTTCAAAGGCGTTATTAAATTAATAAAACATATAGTACGTTAGTTTTCAGAAATATATAAATTCTCATCATTAAAATAACGTGGTTTATCAGTGCATATGCAAAGTAAATATCTTTGTGTGGCCATCACGTGGATAAAACTTTGTGCGATATTGATTAACTACATAATAACTTATATCTTAAACATTCCCCCGACATGGCAATAGATTTTTCTTATAACAGGTTAGTAGAATGCTATATCCTGCGTAACAGACTATAGTTTAAACATTCCTCCATTATGAATAAGTGTCTATTGGCAAGCGAGCTAAATGGAATGAGTGAATATAAGCCAACAAACTAACTTATAATTTATTTATTTATTCGGCATTCGTGCTTTGAATGAAATCACACAGTATCATTATATAAGTATTATTTGAAAATCTTTTATATAATAGACTAACACTGGTCGAATGGAAAAAAATAGGACAGTTTTATCATAAATAGGATTCCGATTGATGGCTAAATTTGCTAAGATTTATTAAATATAGGCAGTCGATTTTTTCCGATTTATAAATAGGAATTTCTGATTTATGAATTTTCACAAATAGGATGTCCGATTTATGCATATTTCTGCCATCAATAGGATTCTGATTTTTGTTCATTCGACCAGTGTAACCTGAGATAAGATTCGGAAAATTCGTAATTGACGTGGGGTTCCATCCATAAATACATTACTAGCTGAATTTACAGCTTGTTCTACAATTTCTTTCAATTCACTCTGTTCAATCCAGCGATCTCCTTTCATTNGCAATAGATTTTTCTTATAACAGGTTAGTAGAATGCTATATCCTGCGTAACAGACTATAGTTTAAACATTCCTCCATTATGAATAAGTGTCTATTGGCAAGCGAGCTAAATGGAATGAGTGAATATAAGCCAACAAACTAACTTATAATTTATTTATTTATTCGGCATTCGTGCTTTGAATGAAATCACACAGTATCATTATATAAGTATTATTTGAAAATCTTTTATATAATAGACTAACACTGGTCGAATGGAAAAAAATAGGACAGTTTTATCATAAATAGGATTCCGATTGATGGCTAAATTTGCTAAGATTTATTAAATATAGGCAGTCGATTTTTTCCGATTTATAAATAGGAATTTCTGATTTATGAATTTTCACAAATAGGATGTCCGATTTATGCATATTTCTGCCATCAATAGGATTCTGATTTTTGTTCATTCGACCAGTGTAACCTGAGATAAGATTCGGAAAATTCGTAATTGACGTGGGGTTCCATCCATAAATACATTACTAGCTGAATTTACAGCTTGTTCTACAATTTCTTTCAATTCACTCTGTTCAATCCAGCGATCTCCTTTCATTCCAAGATACACAACCGATATCGCGTTTATTTTTTTATCTTCAGCGGTTGTTAAAAATTCGTAAATCTTGTTATACAATTCGGTAGACATTTTACGTGTAGATTTGTAATAAGAAGAATATGTGTTAGAAACACTAACTTCGCTATTAGTTTTGTTATATAATAAAAGTGAATCCTTAACAACACCATTATACTGTTCTTTTAACGCTTCTCGTTATTTCCTTTTTTAGGATTAAGAAAGAAGTCAGTATATGCACGATAACAAAGAATATGTATATGCTCCATGCCAGCTTGCTTGATTATAAGTAAAAAGTTCACTACACTTTCCTTTTATCACTTTTCGTTATTTCACGAAGAATAGATTAGGAAAAAAGATAGCGTATGCATGAGAACAAAGAGTATGTACATATCTCAAGTCGATTATTCAAACCAGGTTATTGATACCCTATTTGTAAAAAGTACAACATAGTGCTTTAGTTTTGCAATAAATATAAATAGTAAATCAGTAAAGCTAATAAAAGTATAAAAAGTGATGTTATATATCTGCTTTTCACATAGATATGCAGAATGTAAGGGGCACTAATTAAATTTGGTAATCGGTGTATCGCATGACCTAATGATGCATGCAGATTCTATTACATTCGAATTCTTTCTATAGTACATATCATATGATAGGTTAATTATTTTAACGAATATATCAAATTATACAATATTATAAACTGTGAATATATTGCGGGCAAATGTTAATCTACTTATGTTGAAAATCTCACAACTATTTACCAGTGCAATTTAGGAACCAGTTTTGGTACTTATATCTGAGAACAAATTTTACCGTAACAAATATATATCTTTAAGTCGAATACTATGCACTTATATAATACGCGTAACAAATATGTATTTTATTTATATGTCAAATATTTCATACATATTAGCTATTCTGTATAAGTTGATATTAGACCTCAGCCTTGCCAGTTTGAATTGATGAACTAGAGAATCGCATTGGTAATGCTGTGCACAGGCTATATTCGAAATAACTTCTGAAATTCCTCACAACTCTAAAGAGATATGCCCTGTATTTTGAATTGAATCGAGAAATAGAGTGTTTCTATCTGAGTTAGATACTAAAAAGCTGAAAGAGAATGAGCTAGAAAGATTAACAATATTTTCAACAGTAGATAGTCTTAACCATGTCAGCTCCACCGATATACATATGATATATATATGATATATAATTAAAATCACTAAATATGAAGGGCTTCTAATGTAAAGGCGTATATTGAATATATATATTATTCATAGAGAACCTAAATCAACAAAAATTGAATCGCATATTAGTAATGTATAAAGTTATTTTAATCTAGGTCTAAATCTTTAAATTCGATATAAATTCCATAATCAACTAAATCTCATATAATTAATAAATAAGTCATAAAATAAGTGATTTTAATAGTTTAGTGGCCCATCAAGGTTCTAAGTGCTCAAACGAAGAATGAACTGAATATTGCTGGATGGGGTTGTTAGATCAGATGAAACACCCGCTGAGTGGAGAGATCGAATTCTATCTCGTCTTATGTATTTTAAAGAAAATGATCTTTTCCCTGTTGGAGGTAAGCATCTCACCCTAGAGGTGCGATCCGTGGATGACTTATCCGTCAATCCGACGGATTATCTGTGGTAATACAGATTGATAGATCATTTTTTAAAAATTTAAATAATCTGGATTAAAAAAAATATAATCTGGATTAATTCAGATTATATATATCAATCCGTGGATTAATCACGGATTGATTACGGATTGAAGGATTGTTCTCTAATCTGAGGATTATTCTTTTAATCTGTAAATTATTTTTTTAATCTGTAATACGATATTTTTTTTTTTTTTTTTTTGTTTCAGCGAGGCCTTACCTCAAATTTTATTAATTAGAAAAACAGAAAGTTTCTTATATATAAGATACATAACTTATTCTAATGACTATTAGTTAAAGATGAGACTCAGACTAACCCGAAGGGACATGCCTGCAACCTACCGCCTGACAATAACAATTGCCCTCAGCATGTTAAGGCCCTGCCGAACAACCTATTTTATACAACCAAGTCCAATTACAGCTATCTTTGATAACATGATTATATATAAATCTATTTAATGAAAATAAAAAAGAAATTTTGCTTCTACTATAATTATGATTGTTTTTATTTATAATATTTGTTATGCCTTGTGTACTATTGTTGAGTACACTATTGTTATCTGTATTATTGGTTTGAGATGTTACTATTGTATCAAGTGTCTCGTTACGGATCTTCTTTTTCCATTTATTATTACTGATTCCATTCTCAGTTTCCCACTTTTTAACCGCTGTACATCTATCCTTCCATATATGAGTATGTAGGAAGAGTTTAAATTGAACAAATACGTCGTCTATTACTTGATCAGCCAACTCATGTGTTACAACTTTTTGCAAAACTATATCATATACAGTTATCGGGGTCAATCCTAACATAACATCAATGAATGATAAGTGATCCGCGTCTCGCGTGTTCACATCTCGGGGAATATGAAGTTCCTTTAATGCTTCTAGTGTTTTGCACATATTTTTGCACGTATCCCCACATGCTACGGTAGTCGTCTTGTTTACTAACAAATTAATAAGTTTATTTCTGCATGAGTGCATATCAATTAAATTTTTTGGACATGTCAATACATGTACTTGATCTTCTTTTTCTGGATTGCACCAGATACAAGAATCGTTTTCATATATCTTTGGGAATCTGTCCTTTAACTTCTCCAGTGTGGACAGTTCATTATTAAATAATTTAACATTAAAAGCTCTTTGCCGAGTTTCCTTGTTATCTGTTACATTGCGATCAATATAAGAAAGCATTGTCATTCTCCATGACGACTCCTACTGAATCTGCTTGCTTTTAAAAGCAGAAATTGTAGAAATGTTCCGATTGAGCAGTCTCCATTTTATCGAGTGTTTGGCCTTACCCAATTTTTTAGCAAAATGTCTTAAAGGCTCCTCAATTGTTTCTGTATTTCAACAACTCACTGCATTTACAGACGTTAAAGACTGCAAGTCTGGAGAGCATACAGGTTTAAGACAACCTTCTCTTGCTAATTTATCTGCCATTTTATTGTGGATAACTCCCGAGTACGCTTTAACTTTTTCCAACCGGGGTGTTAAGTTCTGAACGTTAGTATTTCTTCTATAGCTTTGACAATTGTCCAATTTTTAAGTTTCCTATGTGCTTTTCTTGGGTTGGTAGCTGCATTAGCTATAGCATCAATAGCTGTCTAGCTATCTGTAAAAATACATAACCTTGAACGCTTTGGGGTAGCATAAACTGCCATCAGAATTGCCATAAGTTCCGCACGTGTCGACGACGCGAAATTTTCTACTTTACCACTAAAATTAAACTCTGTATCATTCTCGTCGAATGCACACCACCCGCAACCCATTGTTGTTATGTGTGAATTATTATTATCTTTTTTAATTAAGGATCCATCCGTATATATCCTAATTGACATACTACTAGAAAGTTTTAAGCAAATGTCATCAAGTTTAGTCTGAATGTTTTCTTGTGTCCAGAAATTTTGAAATTTCGCGAACATAATTGTTCTGTCACATGCATTGTTACTAATATAAACAGTCGGAGGGTCTATGGAACGTATTGAACCAACTGGTAATGAATCTTCTATAATTTTACCGATACCGTCTCTAATGGCGTTCTGAGATGAGCAAAGTCGGAATCTATTTGAACGATCTGGAGTTGATCATAGTGACACTACACTTCTAANTTTTTTTTTTTTTTTTTTTGTTTCAGCGAGGCCTTACCTCAAATTTTATTAATTAGAAAAACAGAAAGTTTCTTATATATAAGATACATAACTTATTCTAATGACTATTAGTTAAAGATGAGACTCAGACTAACCCGAAGGGACATGCCTGCAACCTACCGCCTGACAATAACAATTGCCCTCAGCATGTTAAGGCCCTGCCGAACAACCTATTTTATACAACCAAGTCCAATTACAGCTATCTTTGATAACATGATTATATATAAATCTATTTAATGAAAATAAAAAAGAAATTTTGCTTCTACTATAATTATGATTGTTTTTATTTATAATATTTGTTATGCCTTGTGTACTATTGTTGAGTACACTATTGTTATCTGTATTATTGGTTTGAGATGTTACTATTGTATCAAGTGTCTCGTTACGGATCTTCTTTTTCCATTTATTATTACTGATTCCATTCTCAGTTTCCCACTTTTTAACCGCTGTACATCTATCCTTCCATATATGAGTATGTAGGAAGAGTTTAAATTGAACAAATACGTCGTCTATTACTTGATCAGCCAACTCATGTGTTACAACTTTTTGCAAAACTATATCATATACAGTTATCGGGGTCAATCCTAACATAACATCAATGAATGATAAGTGATCCGCGTCTCGCGTGTTCACATCTCGGGGAATATGAAGTTCCTTTAATGCTTCTAGTGTTTTGCACATATTTTTGCACGTATCCCCACATGCTACGGTAGTCGTCTTGTTTACTAACAAATTAATAAGTTTATTTCTGCATGAGTGCATATCAATTAAATTTTTTGGACATGTCAATACATGTACTTGATCTTCTTTTTCTGGATTGCACCAGATACAAGAATCGTTTTCATATATCTTTGGGAATCTGTCCTTTAACTTCTCCAGTGTGGACAGTTCATTATTAAATAATTTAACATTAAAAGCTCTTTGCCGAGTTTCCTTGTTATCTGTTACATTGCGATCAATATAAGAAAGCATTGTCATTCTCCATGACGACTCCTACTGAATCTGCTTGCTTTTAAAAGCAGAAATTGTAGAAATGTTCCGATTGAGCAGTCTCCATTTTATCGAGTGTTTGGCCTTACCCAATTTTTTAGCAAAATGTCTTAAAGGCTCCTCAATTGTTTCTGTATTTCAACAACTCACTGCATTTACAGACGTTAAAGACTGCAAGTCTGGAGAGCATACAGGTTTAAGACAACCTTCTCTTGCTAATTTATCTGCCATTTTATTGTGGATAACTCCCGAGTACGCTTTAACTTTTTCCAACCGGGGTGTTAAGTTCTGAACGTTAGTATTTCTTCTATAGCTTTGACAATTGTCCAATTTTTAAGTTTCCTATGTGCTTTTCTTGGGTTGGTAGCTGCATTAGCTATAGCATCAATAGCTGTCTAGCTATCTGTAAAAATACATAACCTTGAACGCTTTGGGGTAGCATAAACTGCCATCAGAATTGCCATAAGTTCCGCACGTGTCGACGACGCGAAATTTTCTACTTTACCACTAAAATTAAACTCTGTATCATTCTCGTCGAATGCACACCACCCGCAACCCATTGTTGTTATGTGTGAATTATTATTATCTTTTTTAATTAAGGATCCATCCGTATATATCCTAATTGACATACTACTAGAAAGTTTTAAGCAAATGTCATCAAGTTTAGTCTGAATGTTTTCTTGTGTCCAGAAATTTTGAAATTTCGCGAACATAATTGTTCTGTCACATGCATTGTTACTAATATAAACAGTCGGAGGGTCTATGGAACGTATTGAACCAACTGGTAATGAATCTTCTATAATTTTACCGATACCGTCTCTAATGGCGTTCTGAGATGAGCAAAGTCGGAATCTATTTGAACGATCTGGAGTTGATCATAGTGACACTACACTTCTAACCACATTTATACTAACGGATTTTGCCATACTCGTCTTAATAAGACATACATCTTGATTTTTAAGATTGGCAACAAGGCTCCTGTCACCTTGAGCACAACCCGTACATTTTTCCAAAACTGAGTTTCCCGAGCTCTGTGAGCTAACTTCTTTGGTATGATGTTGAATTGTGAATTCATCTTTATTAAGCATTTTTCTCTTTTTCCCAATAAGTGGGTAAGTTCCTGCATCATTTTGTATTGCTACCCAATTAATACTATTGTTTTGTTTGCCAATATTCCAGTTACATATCTTATATCGTTCACCTAAAGTTGCCTGCATTTCTGCTGACAAGACTCGTGTTTTAATATCTGTTAATAATTTGTTTTCAAGCGTTTTGAACCAACCAGGTTTAGGGCCCCGTCGGTCATTGTTAGTAATTTCTTGCCAGTGTAAGAGTATTTTACCATTATGTGAAACTAACTGTTTCAAAAACATCAGTTGCCTGTTTCACAAACTTTTTCTGATCAACCGATATTAACTTTTATCATCTAATATCTCTTCTATTGTAATATTACCCCCCTTAATTAATAGATTGTCGTTAAGATTTTTGGATAACTTAAATGTCAGATCATGTGTTTTACAAATAACTAATATATCGTTTAGCAGGGACCGTCCTCGTTTAGTTTTCATTGTGAATAACAATTCAGTTATACTTTGTCCTGACCAAAAAGAATTTTGGAGGTGTTGTAAGCGTACCCGCGTGGAGCAACCCAACATACCTTTATCATTCAATCTATTAAACAAATTATTGCTTTGCATTTGCAATGGACGATCCCACAAATGACATACATCATACGCTTCTTTTGCATGTATTAGGCGCCGTAATGGGCAGTAACGCCTTGTTTTTGATCATCGAGATGAATTTAGTTGTAATCTTTAAACATTCTTTTTCTGAAAGCGTCATATCATTTAGACTGTACTCTAGCATTGGTATTACAACTGCATTAAAAATATAAATTGTTTGTTTATCTGTAATGGGTTTTCCTTTAAGAATATTGGCCATGTAATTTGTTAACTTTTTAAGTCGATCCTTTTGAAATTGTTTGGAACCACTTTCCGTAACGTAAACCCCAAGTGATCTAACGGGGTAGTCCTTTGCCACCGGGTATAAAGTTTCGTCTCCCATTAGCAAGCCTTCCAATTTGGTTTGAGAGTTTACGTTGATGGCAATCAGGTATGATTTACTTTTATTAATTGTAATATCGTTCATTTGATAAAATTCATTTGCAATTGTGAGTATTTCTTCCATATTTCGTTTGTTAGG
>PQFF01000545.1:0-13797 GCA_003547095.1 Diversispora epigaea | reverse complement strand
CATTACACGAAATTCAAAATTCTAACATAGATACACGAAAACCATTACACGAAAATCAAAATTCTAATATTAATACACGAAAACCATTACACGAAATTCAAAATCTTGATTTTGAATCAGAAGATTAATCTAATCTCTCTTTTTTTCAGTATGATTTTCTTTTTGAAGATTTGAATTTTGGTATGTTTTGAAANAAAGTCATGATGAGTTTGTTGACAAAGCAAAAAGTTATGCTTGTAAGCTTGGCTTTTCTGTTCGACTTGGAAAAGTTGAATATTTAAAAAAACAAAATTTTAAAAAAATTTTTCGAAAAAGAACATTATTATGTTCAAAAGCTGGTTATTCTGAAAAAAAAGAATACAATTCAGATGAAGAAGATCAAAACATTAAAGAAAGAAATCGAGCATCACAACGTTGTGGTTGTCCATTTTACATTCGCGCTTTTTTGAATGATAGTAATGGTTTATGGTATATTATCAACATGGATCTTATTCATAATCATAATATGGTTAATAAAAGTCAACAACATTTTATGTCAAATGAACGACATATTCCGGAAGATATAAAACAAAGAATAGAATTGTTACGTCGTGCTGGTGTAAATGTTCCAACAATACGTTCAATTCTCAATGAGGAATTTGGTACTCATGTTACATGGATGTATAATGATATTTATAATTTTGTTTATCAATTAGAAAGTTCCAATTCTGGAAAAAAAGAATTTGAAGCGGAAGAATTTATTAATGTATTAGAACAAATTAAAAATGATAATAATGAATTTCAATATTATATATATATTAACAATGATACAAGAAGATTAGAAAGAATTATTTGGATATTTCCTGAACAACATATAAATTATAGTAGATTTTATGATATTGTTGTATTTGATAATACTTATAAAACCAACCGTTTTCATATGCCATTTGGAGTTTTTACTGGAGTAAATAATTATGGATATAGTATATGTTTCGCGGGTGCATTAATGATAGATGAAACGGAAGAAAATTTTATATGGGTTTTTAATAATTTTTTAAAAATGGTTAATCAAAGAGCCCCATTGGTTATACTTACTGATAATGATCGTGCAATGGCAAATGCTTATATGAGAATTTTGAAACCATTGGGTACAAAACATCGTCTATGCCAATGGCATTTAATGAAAAATGTAATGAAAAATTTAAGTGCAAAACTTAATTCTAAATGGTCAGCATTTGTTAAAGATTTTTATAAATGTCTTGGAGAATTAAACATTTCCGATTTTTTTACACAATGGGAAACATTAAAAATATCATATCCACCTGCATTAAATTATTTATTACGTATGGAAATAACAAAAGAAAAATGGGCCGCATGTTATAATCTTGATACATTTATGGCTGACATGAATACAACACAACGTGGAGAATCTATGAATAATATGCTCAAAGGTTATTTGGATGCTAGTACATCCCTTATAACATTTCTTAATGCTTTTCAATCAGCTTTGGAAGTTCAAAAAGAAAAAACTGAATTTACTATATATCGNCAAAATAATTATAATACTTTATATAAAACTACCAGTCCTCATGAATTTCAATGTGCATCAATTTTAACTTCTTATTCTTATAAAAAAACTCAAGAACAATTATTACAATCATCTAATTATAAATGCGAAGAGATTTCAAGGTATGAATATTTTATAATATAAATATATATTTATTTAAAGACAAATAGATATTTATTATTAATTAAAATTTATATTTATAGGTAATCAATTGAAAAAATTTTTAATGTACAAAGACATGAAAAAGAAACAAATGAACGTATTGTGAAATATGAATCTAATTCTAATTATTTTACATGTTCATGTAAATATACTCAATTTTCGGGTTTTATTTGTAGACATATTTTTAGAACTGCAACACAACTTAATTTAACGGAATTACCACCTAGCATTTTTTATGAACGTTGGAAAAAAAATCCCAGTGAAGAACAACTTATTAAAAATTATATTGCTTTTACAACTGGTTCTTTAAATATTTCAAGTTCAAATTTGCAACAACAATCACAACAATTATCTAATAATGAATTTGATAATTATGAATATATACTTACATGATTGTTACAAAAAGTCAAAAGATTTGTAACACAAAATCCATCAACGGCTATAACTTTTTATAATTCTTTCAATAAAATATTCACTTCTGAGATCAAAAATATTAGTAAGCCACAATCTACTAATTCTACAGAACAACCAACAATATTAAATCCAAGTGTAATTCATAGAAAGGGACGTCCATCCAACAAAAGAATTAAAAATGCTATAGAATTAACTAGTAAAAAAAAGAAAAAAAGTAATGAAAATCCAAGAAATATTCATAATAATAAAGAGAATTTTANTGATTTTCTTTTTGAAGATTTGAATTTTGGTATGTTTTGAAAGTTTTTAAAAATATTTATTTTATTTAAACTATTAAATGAATTTATAAATTTAGAAGAGAATCAAAATAATGAGAAATGTCCATATTGTGATATAATTTTATCAAATCCACTATTTTTAAAGGTTTCAAAGTATTTAAATGATATTAAAATAGGAAAAAGTAAGTTTTGTATTATTATTTTATTGTAGATTTATTAGAATTATGTTTATATTTTATTTAAAAAAAATTTATTATTTTAAATTTAACAGTTTCTGCTAATACTGCAGTTGAACAATATGAGTTTTGTAGAATTCACCATGGGGAAGAAGTAATTATTTCTTATGGAATAGAAAAGGGATATCCCTTAAATATTGATTTTATTAATTTACCTAATAGAATTTTAAATATGAGATCTGAGCTGTTAAAAATTATAAAGGGTCAAAAATATAGTGAATATCGGGTAAATGCTATAAAAGGAATTTAAGAAATAGGCGCGGCAAAATTTAACAATCCATTAGTACAAATGTCTTATTTTGAATCTTTTCAAGTAAGTTTAATTTTATTTATATATTATATAAAAACTTTATTTTTAAATATTATTAAAATATCAATAATTTTATTATTTTAGCCAGGATATTATGGTTCAAAGGGTTTAATAGTTATCATAGAAACATTAAATGAAATGTTTCTTAAAACTGGTATATTGACTACAAGTCTTTGTAAACCACAATCAACATCTCAATATATCACTCAAGTACTTGTCCCAGAAACAGCTATCAGACTTATTACAGAAGATTATAAAAATATTTCTTTAGACACTGCAAAAGAAATAATGGTTGATAGTGTAAATTTTGGATTATATGTGCATGATGAAGAAGAAAATAATTAGAATTTTAAAGATATTTAATTTCTATCGTACGCGCGCATTTTACATTTTAATAATTTGAAGTTGAACAACGTTTCGCAGATTAATTGATCGAAATTATTATAGTTTAATTGAATAGTTTAATTAGTTTAATTGATCGAAATTATTATAGTTTAATTAGTTTAATTAATCGAAATTATTATAGTTTAATATATTTACATAAAAATTTTTAATAAATAAAAAAAATAAAAATATTATTGAATTTTTAATAAATAAAAAAAATAAAAATATTATTGAATTTATGTGGTTTATTTAATTAATAAAATACAAGTGCAATTACGTTTAATAATAATTATAGAAAATTATAAACGTATAGCAGCCGCAAATAAATAATTTTTATTACTAAAAAAGGAAAGGGTCTAGGTTAATTTGCCTGAACCCGGGGGGTTCATGATTTTCACCCTGAACTGGGGGTCTAGGATAAGGACACTCTTAATTGATTCATCGATCATCATCGCACGTGACACGTGACGATCGTATTGCAAAAATTAATAAGATAATAAGAAAGTAAAAGAAAAGCAATAAAGAAAATAAGAAATAAGAAATATAAGGATGAAAATAAGAGTAAGGTTGATGATAAATAATAAATAAATAAATAAAAAGAATAAAGTTAACAATAAATAATGGATAAATAAATAAATAATAAATAAAAGAAAGAATAATAATAATAAAATAAAGATAATATATATATAAAAAAAAGTAACAGTGCATAGACATAAATATCAGGATATTTACCAGTTTCCATTTGTTTATGTGGAATCATAGTATTTAATAATCCTAATTCTCATGCCCGAGCACCTAAAAGATTTTCTACCTTCATTCCATTTGCAAAATAATATACATCAAATAAAGATAAAAAGGTTATAGATGTTTTCTCCCTATACTCATTAATTATATTCTATTTAACCATTAACCATTGACAACTAAATGCGTCAATGATACAATAATTGGTTACCTCATGTATATGCTCAATAGATGTGGGATCAGAATAATTCAATGCATTTTCATAATACTTATTCATAACGTGATAAGGCATATCTGCTTTACTGTTGAGTTTACATTCCTCCAAATATGATGCGAGTATACATGTTCCCAAAATTGATTTTGGATTTTTGAGGTATTTCGACTTTTTGAGATTTATGCAAAATCCATTCTATATATGAAAGTAAAAAAAGTACCCAGTTATGTGTATATTTAATCAAAGAATAAATCTGGGTGGTCAAAAAATTTCAGATTTTAAGTAAAATAATTTTGTCTTCTATGAAAAACTATTTCGACTTTTTTCTTCAAAATTGCAATTTCGGGGCCCCAAAATAATTTTGTGTGCAAGTATAGATATGTGAGACTATTTTTCTTACTTTTAGGATATAATTTCATAAAACATAGTCTTACATCTATAGATATGCACCCCAGAATTTTGAGATACTTCAAGTAGAATTTTCCATCATTTGGCATCTTAATCACACTTTTTCGATAATTTTATTTTAAAATTTTTTCAAGATCAGATGATCTGGATGTCATATGATTATACATCTATTTAAGAACCCCCAGATACTTGACTTTTTCTATAATAAAAGACCAATTATATTGCAAATCATTAAAACCTATTTGTATATCGGAGGTTAAATATTTCCAACATAATGCAAATGTCTTCAGCAAATTAATTTGATTACTACATATTACTGTAATCTATCTGGGATCTGGTTTCATCTTCACATCAATCAAACATATTTGTGTCAATAGATTGGGATCATCTTTCCAGTATATAGTCAAGCAAATCATAAAAACTCGGTCCTCTTCATTTTTTGCTATAGGAAGATCTCCCATTTTACAACTACTATATGTTTCTATATCCTATGTGAAAACAAGTGTTTTATCTCAGGATAAAGCTGAAGTAATTAATAAGTTTTTATACTTATTCTCATTTATTGCATTATAATTATCAACAGATACTCGAAATATGTTTCCATTATATGTGTAATTATGCAGTGTTGCCCAACTAGTGTTGTTAACGGTCCGGCTTGGTCCGACTTGAGACCCAAGTCAAGCCAAACCGTTAACAAGTCAAGCTGAACCGGACCGAATCCCATCGACTTGAAAGTACAAGTCAAACCAAGCTGAACCGAACCGTTCAAGTCGATGGGCCGAATAGGATTGATGGGGTCAATAGGTTGACTGACCCCATCAGCTTCATCAACCCCATCAACTTCGATTATAAGTCAATGGGGTTGATGGGGTTGATGGAGCTGATGGAGTTAATTAATTCAAAATTATTATTATTATTTATTTTCCATTGGTTCCATTAACCCCATCGACTTCGATTATAAGTCAATGGGGTTGATGGAGTTGATGGGGCTGATGGTTAATTAATTAAAAATTATTATGAAATATAAAAATAATAACACATGATATAGTTCAACTCTATTAGTTCCATCGGTCCCATCAGTTCCATCAACTTCAATTAGAAGTCGATGGGACCGATAGGGTCAATTAAATTTATTGATCAAAAATTATTATATTATAAATAAAATAAAACGTAAAAATAATAACATGTGATCGGTCCCATCGACTTACCATCGACTTGGCAACTTGAAGTCAAGCCAAACCGCAAGTCGATCGACTTGAAGTCAAACCGGACCGATGACTTGAAACTCTCAAGTCAAACCGGTTCAGCCCCATCGGTCCGGTCCGGTTCGGTTCGGTCCAGCTTGGACTTAACAACACTATGCCCAACTGAAAAAAGGTAATCTTTTTTCACAAGCAATTTTTCAGTAATAATATTGTTTATTTAGATCATCAGAAGCTGTTTTCAAATTAGCATCACAGACTGCTTTCAATGCATTAAATCGGTCATATTGATTTCATGTTATTACACGTATGTATTGTTTCTTTTCTGTATGGTAATGTAAGAATCCTCTTACGGCAGAAAACTACAGAAGCAAAGATAATTATTATACGCTCAATCCAGAGTAAAACTTAAGATATTAATTGATTAAATTAATAAGAGAACCTGTCCCTGCTTTATTGAATTCTTATGCCTTATATAAAAATACATATAATTATTAATAAATAAAAATAAATATAAATACATATTACTTAGGTTCATAGAACCAGGTCCGGACAAGGCAAATTCATAGAAATATAAATATAATATAAATAAAATATAAATAAATATCCTTTGACCCAAATAAAGTAAATAAGCTAATTAATACAACAGGTCAAAGTACCAATAATAATAAATATAATAAATATAATATAAACAAAAATGTAAATATAATCAATCCTAATTGATTGTCGGTTACGCCTAATTTCCTATCTATGTAATCTGAAACAATAGATAAATTGGTAATACATTTGATATCAGATTAATGTAATACACATAGATTATCATGCACATCCGCGCACAAAGGCTAAATAAAGAAAAGAAAAAGAAAGAAAAAGAAAATAGAGGGGTAACACATAATCCGTTACAGGTAACCTCAAACTGAAAAAACATTAACAATCTTGATTCCAAATTTTAATGTACCTTTGAGGGTTTTAGATATGATTTTAACTAAATTACTTTTAAATATAGCTAGCTGTTTCTCACCTGAAACAACAACATCGAAGAAAGGTTTAATACCTGTGATATCTATTCTAACCTTTTGCCCATTAATTAATGTACCATAAATATATAAAATATATGTAGATATCTCATTTATATATTCAGTGGCATCCCCTATATCATTGGGCATAAAGTGCATAGATTGTTTATCGGATAAGTTTCATTGGAGTATGGCTGTTAGACCATTATCACATTTTGAAATAATATCACTACGAGTTGGAACCCCTTCTATACTTTCCCCACCCCCATACTGAATCAATTGTGTAACTGTGTTTTGTTTTTGGTTCTTCATTTTATATACTATGGTACGAAATGGTAAATATATTCTACATCAGGAAATTTTTAATAGCAAATATATCCAGATATATTTGTCTTAAATTAATCTGGATATATTCAACCACTTGCGCATTTATCCGCATTAAATATTCACATATATCCAGATATATTTGCATAATATCCAAATATATTCACATAATATTTGAATATATTCGCATAATATCCGGATTTATCTGATATGTGAATTTATCCGAATATATTTGCGAATTTATCTGGATTATACATGTTCCCAAAATTGATTTTGAATTTTTGAGGTATTTCGACTTTTTGAGATTTATGCAGAATCTATTCTATATATGGAAGTAAAAAAAGTACCCAGTTATGTGTATCTTCAATCAAAGAATAAATCTGGGTGGTCAAAAAATTTCAGGTTTTAAGTAAAATAATTTCGTCTTCTATGAAAAACTATTTCGACTTTTTTTCTCAAAATACCAATTTCGGGGCCCCAAAATAATTTTGCGTGCAAGTATATCCGCATATATTTGCATATGAATTTATTCGGATATATTCGCATATATCAGAATTTATAAATTACAAAACAGAAATAATTCATCATCGTTACAATGTAATAACTTTTTATTTTAATAAGTAAATGTTAAACACTGTAATAAGTAAGTTGAAAGACAAGAATGATGTGCATCGCCTGTAAAAATTTCAGACCTATATCATTAAAATTGAGCAAATTATGAGTAGTTAATTCTGAACATAATGAATTATTTCTGTTCGAAATTTAATTATTCGTAATTTGCTCAATTTTGAAGATATAGGTCTGAAATTTTTACAGGAGATGCACATCATTTTTATCTTTCAACTTACTTATTGCAGTGTTTAACATTTACTTATTAAAATAAAAAGTTATTACATTGTAACAATGATTAATTATTTTCATTTTGTAATTTATAAATTCTAATACAGTCAGACCTCTATACAGTCACCTCCCATACAATCACAAAATTAATATAGTTACATTTTTATTTTTACCAACTGTTTTGATATTACTTTGACCTCCGTACAGGCACAAATGCGTTATAGTCACTATCACATTTTTTTATTGACTACTTATATAAATTGTTCCTTATAAAGTCACAAATCATATGAATGTTATGTGAATTTTATATTTTGCAGATTCGATAATAATTTGTATTATAAATTGTTTCTTTATTATAAGTTTAATAAAATGTAATTAAATATATACATTATTAATAGTTTAATAAAATGTAATTATGTATGTATATTAATGGATATATATATAAGCTATTATTATTATTATTTATTATTGATATTATTGTTATAGTTTCTTTATAAAAAAAAAATTTGAATTTAGAGTATGATGTCAGTATCGAATTCATTAATACGACTAAAAAAAGAAATAAGTGAAGATTGTTTTTTATTTTTTTCTCTTTCAAAACGCCATTCTTTGAATCTTTTTCGTAATGCCATTAATCCATTCTCATCAAATCCTTTTCCAACTTCAAGACTTTCTTGATAATTTATAACTTTTTCCAATGCTTCAACAGTTTCAGTAATAGTTGGAGGTGGTGGTAGCAATTCCTCATTATAATACCTTCATCAGTTAACGGATTTTCAGTTGAGACAGGTTGATCAATCACATGAGTATATTCTTCGATATGATTTACTAATTGTTAGGCCTCTGAGTTAGTTTCAACTGGAAGATCATTAATTAATATAGTTATAGAATCGATCTCATTTTCTAACTCCCTTTCTTCTTCACTTATTCTTGACTCATTTATTTCAGACATAATCTTAGTTGTTCTCCAACAATTTCTTATGGTAATATCACTAACATCTTCCCAGGTTTCAGCAATAAAACCAATAGCTTCTTTTAGAGTAAGTTTTTTATATTTATAAATGATTAGATAAAATAATACAAATACATAAACATAACTGTATAAAAAAAATTCTTACTTTTGTTCGTTATTTTTTTCAAATTCTGAAAGCAAATGACAACAATATAGCTTCTTATATTTTGATTTGAAGCTTTGAATAATACTAGTCATCAGGAAATTTTTAAGGATAAATATATCCGGATAAATTTATAATATGTGGATATATGCGGATATATGCGAATTAATGCACGGGTGGTCGAATATATCCGGATATATATTGCGAATTTATCCGGATATATTGCGAATTTATTTGAATTTATTCGTATATATCAAAATTTATACATCAGGAAATTGTTGGAGTCGAAAATATCCGGATATTTTTCAATTTAAAAAAAATCTGGATAAATTCGCGAATTTATGCGAATATATTCGCATATATTCGAATTTATTCGATTCTCAAATATATCCGGATATTTTTATCCGGATATATCTGGATAGTTTCAATTCGAATATATGCGAATATATTCGCGAATTTATGCGAATTTATTCGAATATTATTCGAATAAATTCATGGGATATAGTTGGATGAAAACATGCTAATTAATTTATTTTTCATTTTGTTTTGCAAATTTACGCATTATTTTATTAATATTTATTTTTATTTACATTATTTTTTTTCAATTATTTGTAAATCGTCTATCGTCTTCAATTATTTGAAAATCATCTTCATTATTAACATTATTATTATTATAATCATTATAATCATAATTATTATTATTATAATCATCATTATTATAATCATTATTATTATTATTATTATTATAATCATCATCGTCATCACCGTTGTCATCTTTTTTTTGGGATTTTCGAAGGGTTACGGTTTGTTTCATCTTTTTTTTATTTATTACTTTTTCTAATCTTGCTTGCGTTTCTCCAAGAGTCGGAAGTTCTGTATCATCATTCATTTGATTTTTTCGTTTTCTTTCAAAAGTTTCAGCAATTTCTTCTGAGTCAGAGTCATTATTAAATCCAATCTTATTTTCAATTTTTTTCTATATTTTTATATTTTTATATTTTTTTATATGTTTTCGTTAGTTTTTGAATTTTATTTAACAATATTAATTATTTCAATTACTCACTAAATTTTTTTCGACAAAAGGCTGAACAACATCTTCAGTGATTTGGATATATTCATTATTGGGATTTAGAAGGATTTCAGCAATCGACACACACCAGGCAGTGTGAGAATCTGGAATGAATTCTTTTTTGGGCCATGCATTTTTTATGATACGTACGATATATTTTTCAGAAGTGTTTTCGATTTCTGTAAACAATTTCTTGTAACATTCTAGTACTATAGGACTTCTCTTCCATGCAGTAATTTCGGCTGCTGTCGCATTGCTGTTAATAGGTGGTAATTTATCGAAGATTTTAAAAATAGATGCTTTTACTTTTGTACTTAAATTGCTGCGTAAATTTTGTATCTTTTCGCCAATCTGTAAATTTTAATAACTATTTAATATTTAATAATATTTATAATTATAAACAATTATAGAATGATACTTGCGGCTTTTTTCATTTTTTTTTCAAAATATCCATCCCACTGATCACTCAAACTCAAAAAAAAGTCATTATTTGTTTTCCTTAAAACTTCTTCGGCCATTTCTTTATAATCACCGGGAATTGGATATATACTATGTTCTATAAGTTCTTCTGAGGATTTTTTAATAATAACCTGTATAATAAATAAATTTTGAATATTTTATTAAAAATTACTACTGAAATATATAATATTGCAATTCAAAGACTGCTCTTTTAAATTATAACTACAAATATTTTATGAATTTAAATTTATTACATCCAGGGATTCTTTATTAAATGAAAGCACAGATATTTTTTCTTTTATTGATTTCATATCTTCTCCCAATTTACATAATTTCTTTTGGTTGTCTTCATTTATTTTTTGTAAAAGTTCAATTTTCGTCAGAATTCGACGTAATAATAGAACTAATAAAATAGATAGCTTTTCAATTTAAGTTTTGTCGAATAAATACGAATATTATTAAAATTATACCGTCGTCACTTCTTGCTCGCACATTAGATACAGAAGATAATGGTGTAATTGAGTCATCACTTTCGAAGGATTGTATAGAGGAACCAGAAGACTGTGAAATTAAGCGGGGGGGAATGGCTGTACTTGCGGAGGCTCTACTTGTGGATGTGGAGACTCTATTTGCGGAGGCTCTACTTCCGGAGGCTTTCGAATTTGTAGAAAAAAGAGCATTTAAATTGCTCATCCCTTTTAAATAAAAGGTCAAAGATTTAATTCAATTATTTTACATTTTTGTTATTTTTGTTATACTACGTACCTTAGTTGTAAAAAAAAAATTATTTAAAAAAAGGTATGAAAGTGAAAAATTATATAAAAATTCGTTTTGAAGATGAAAAATTATTTAAAAATTTATTTTGAAGGAGTATAAAGCATAGCAGGTTTGGATATGTAAGGAAAATGAATAAAAATAAATATTACCAAATTATAACTTGAAAATGATAAATATATTCGAATATATACTATATTTAGTTAGTTACATTCTTTACATTGCCCCAGTTTCTATTATAGAAAATAAATGAAGGTAATGAATATTTTTCTTGACGCGAAAGTATAGTTGTAAAGAAAAATTTCTTGATTGCTAAAAAAAAAACATAAGAATTTGAAAAGTATAAAAGAAATGATAATATTTTGTAAAGTATCTTCAAAATAATTAAATTTAAAATTTCGAAGTATTTCAAATATAATTTTATAAAAATGCCCAAAGATTTCAAATGCCTATACTGTGATCGTTATTTTTCATCCCGACAAGCATACGCCCAACATGTTAATAGAACTCATTATGACATAAATGATACGTCGCTTGATGACAAAGATTTTAATCGAATTAATCGATTTGAAGAAATGCAAACTGGTTGGGAAGAAAGTTTGCCATCTATAACTAATGAAAACGAAGAGTACGAAGATCAAAATATGCCACCTGCGTCTCATGAATATGAAGATGTCTTAGAAAATACTGATGTTGTAAGTAATTTTTCGAAAAATTACGACATAAATCAAACTTCTCAAAGCAATTTCGATCAATCTGATCGATTTGAAGAGTCAAATATGGAAGATTATTATTCTTTTGAACAAGTTTCGCCTGATCGATTTGAAGAGTCAAATATAGAAGATTATGATAATTTTGAACAAGTTTCGCCTGAAAGAGAAGAAAATGTCATGGAATTTCCAAACGAGGCATATGCTGACTTAATAGAACTTTTTATAAAGCATAATTTAAATAATAAAACCGGAAACGCAATTATAAAATTTTTTGACAAACATTCTAATTTATCTACTTCGCCTCTTCCTAAAAATATCGAGGCTGGTCGAAAACTTATGGACATAATGAATGTACAAAAATTACCATATTCAAAACATTGTATACTAAATTATAAAAATAAAGAATATTTCGTATATTACCGTCCTATTAAAAGTTGTATCGAGAATCTATTATCAAACCCTGATATAATCAAAAATTTTATATATAAATATCAATTTTTGCAGGTAATTATTATATATATATTACAATATATATGAAGCATTCTTTA
Organism: Diversispora epigaea; assembly: GCA_003547095.1. Lineage (NCBI taxonomy): Eukaryota > Fungi > Glomeromycota > Glomeromycetes > Diversisporales > Diversisporaceae > Diversispora > Diversispora epigaea. The sequence continues at coordinate 1,044 of PQFF01000545.1, read as the reverse complement.
TTTATTTATTTATTTATTTATTTTATATATTATTAATAAATAGTCCGATGGAGAAACGTTATATAGTGAACAATATTCCGGAAATTGGTGGAAAAATGCGGAAGCTTCAATTCAACCCGAGGCACACATTTTATCTATTATTCTCTATTCAGATGCAACTACTACTGATTCATTAGGAAAAAGCTCATTACACCCCATTTATATTTCTCTCGGAAATATTCGAACTTGGAGAAGAAATAAAGAAGATGCTAAGCAATTATTGGGATATCTTCCAATTTTATCTGCCAATAATGAAGGACAAACTTCCAGATTTAAGCGACTAGCGCGTGAAACTTTTCATAATTCTTTAAAATTCCTATTGGATCCTTTATTTGATGAAGATGGTATTGATTTTAAAATTAATAACAAAACCATCTGGTTCTTTCCAAGAATTTCTACAGTAATTGGTGATTGGCCGGAAGCCTGTACATTTTCATTAACTTTTAAATCAGCAAATTCAAATTATCCCTGTCATTTTTGTCAAACACATAGAAATGATTTAACAAGTATAAGAAAAGATTGCATAATAATTCGCAATAAAGAAAATATGCAGGAATATTACAATAATGGTTCGGCTGAAAGTATTGGTCTGGAACAGGTTTATAACTACTTTTGGACTATTCCGTAAGTTTTTTAAAATATTTTATTTAAATTTATGCATATTTAACTAACACTAATCTTTTTTTATTTTAGAAATATAGATATTTATGCAGCCACAGTTCCTGATAGAATGCATCATTTGGATCTAGGCCTATTTCGGTATCAAATAGAATATACTAAAGAATTATTAGGAAAATCGTTAGAAGACAAAATGAATCGAAGAATTGCAATCATATCGAGGCACCCGGGATTAAAAATATTTGCAAAAGGAGTACAATCGATAACCCGATTAACCGCAAGTGAATTTAGAGACCTTATGAAAGTGATGGTATTTGTAGTGGATAATTTATTAAATAAAGATCTCTCGGAGGTCTACGTTAGATGGAATAGGATGTATTTGATGAG